>VMDR010036718.1:0-10423 GCA_007922815.1 Macrotus californicus | reverse complement strand
GCCTTGGTTTAAATCTTAGCTTTGTTCATTGAAATTGTATGATCCTGGCAAATTAATTTGACTGTGCTCCATTTTTTCATCTACAAATTGAGGATGTTAATAACTATACTTGCCTAAAACAATTTTTGGGAATTCAATTGAAGTACAATCCTGGACAATTATAAATGTTTAATAAGTATGAGCTTTTATTGTTATTATGGCACATCTATATGGTAAAGTAGAAGAACTAGACACTTAGACCCTCTTAGTAATAGTGCACATTACATGGTAACATCTGTTCGAAGCAAGGAAAGTATTTGTTGTCAAAAAATTCCTAAGAATGAAAACAGAAAGTTAGCTGAAGAAAATCAGAGTCAGTGATCTGTTTTCTACTAGAGAGGGTAAATACTATAAATGTCTTATATGAGTTTTGTCCCTGTTTACTTGTCTAAAGTTCTCTGGTACAACCTGGTATGACATTCATTCCATTTGAGCCCCAGATTGCACAACGGAAGAGAGACACAATGCAAGAGTTTTTCTTTTGTTTGTTTTTAACCAAATAATGGCTTAACATGTGTTTGGTAAACCACAAAACAACACTACTCACGGTCGCTCCTACCAAACAAGAAAAAAAAACAGTCCGTAAGGGTAAACTCAGCTCTCTCAAAACCTCCCTCTCAGATATATCAGATGTAATCTCACCAAAATTATGATATTTTTACTAGAACCAGTCTTGTTAATAAATCAGCTTTTCTCCAAACCTTCCCTGCTCTCAGAAAATAGACCTTTCACTCGAAGAAATGTGTATAAAAGGCCACGCTTGCCCTGCCTACTAATTTGTTTATTCATGTGAACAACTTTCTTGGTGTTCTGCCAAATTTGAAAGAATTGGCTTATAGTCAGCTGGGAGGAGCTGATTTATCATTGAAGAGTTGCCTGACTTCTGGCAGCCCCTTCGTGATCAATTCTGGACTCAGGATTAAACTAAGTGGCGTATAATAAAATCTCTGTTTAACTACTTTTGGTAAATTATCTCATATCGCAATGTATG
The DNA here is from genome assembly GCA_007922815.1 of Macrotus californicus. Classification (NCBI taxonomy): domain Eukaryota; kingdom Metazoa; phylum Chordata; class Mammalia; order Chiroptera; family Phyllostomidae; genus Macrotus; species Macrotus californicus. The sequence goes on along the minus strand of VMDR010036718.1, from coordinate 9,393 downwards.
GACACACCTTCTAGCTAATCTGTTCCTTCTCAAAAGATCTGTTTTAATTAGAAATGGTCAGCTTTATTTTATAAATGAGTATGTAGGTTACTGTTGTCTAGAAACACCAGCAAAAAAAAAAAATGTTAAAACTCTAATTCATAAATTCTATTGAATTCAGAAAGATTTTTTCTTCTTTCTCTCTATATTTCTTGTTTCCTGCTTTCTTTTTTTCCTCCTTTTTTTGGTCTCCCCTTCTCCATCCCCCAGTCTGCCTTTCATTCAGCAAATACTTTCTGTGTGAGTGACTACTTCACCCCCTGGAACAGGGTGAAGCACTGGGATACCGTGGTGAGTACATGCATGGGGCTCACTCAGTCCTCATCATCTCGGACTTACCTATTTTTAGGTAAAATGTCTGAAAGCAGAGAGCATCCTTTGTACATAATTCTATCCCAAGCCTCGGCACTGTGTCACAAAGTAGATGCTCAAAAATATTTATTAAACTTAATTGTTTGTTCAAGTCTCTCTGGTTTCTCTAGTTTTTATTAAAGACTCCTAAATAAAATAGGTACTATCCTGCCAATGACCTACCTGTCAGTACTTGCTCAAGGACTTGTATTTGTGTTGTATTTATCTGATGTCTCTCTGAACAGTAACAGTAATGTTTGCAACCCCCATGGTAGTAACAGACTGTTTCTGGTATATTTCACACAAGTAAATGCCAGACTAGAAGTCAGTCTTCACTGTGTTTCTACCTCGCTTGCTTTATTTCTTCATAAGTAAAATGGAGAATGTATCTAGTGAGCAGGTCTTACAAAGTAACTATGATACTGTCATTTATGTTAAAGCTCTTAAAACAGAAAAGTACTACATAAATGCAAGATGCTATTTTTATTGACACACAGGATTTAAAAAGACTTTAAATGCTTTACATTACAAAGTGACTAAAGTATTGACAAAGACTTTATTCTTTCTATATTTCTTTTTTAACAGCTTTATAATAATATTAAAAATACAACCTGTCCAGATGATCCTGTGAAGGAAACTGGGTGATTCAGTGTAGTTTTCCTCAAATCCCCACTCAGGTTTTAAGCTGCAAAAAAAGATGAGTTGTGTGTGCATCTGGAATGTTTCTGAGGAGCTTTTATTCCCAATGCCAGAGAAGGAGGCGGAGATTAACTTGTGGGCTTGGCTTTCCAGAGTCTGTGATGCAATGGAGTAACACAAATACAGATCCATACCTGCAAATGCAGTCAGCCACACACAGTCATGCTCATTCATACAGAGATGTAGACTGCCTCTGCTATTATTTTTCATTCTTGGCTCATAATCAAATTCCTAGATTCGCCAAAGTCCATCAATGGGTTGGGGAGAGGGAGGAACAGAAAGTGAAGGGGAAGATAAGGGAGAAGATTGGAGCAAAATATACCAGAGCTTAGGAAGAAAAACCTCTTACTCACTCACTGATGAATAATAAAATTGTTAAGGTTGACCTTCAAAGTATACATTTACTGGAGGAGTGAGAGAAGAGGGGAAAATGACAGGGAAAGAACAGGAGGGCCGTGAGGACCCTGGAGCAGGAGACCAGCTCAATTCACTAAGAAAGCTTTATAGTACTTGATCCGGTCCTAACAAGTCAATTGGAAAATATCTTCTATTTAAAATGTTTGCCTATAGTCTTAAGCAACTCTGAAAATCAAAACCAGATGACAGCTAAGGAAAGCATGTAAACATCAGTCATCTTTAGATTACTATTTTTAAAATCTCACTTCTCTCTGCTCTGAATCACAGGCTTAATTCAAGGTTTATTATGGAATTTCCAGGTCAAGTTATCCATTTGACATCATTGGAACTTAGATAAAAAGATGAGAAAAATAAAACACCAAGTGTTTGTGCAATCTGTGAGTTCTACATGTTTCTTTTCACTTCTCTGTACCTACTCCGTCCTTAGGTGAGAGAACTCTCCCTTGCTACCACACCTCCATCCCCATCAAAACCTCCAACTCAGTTCCAAGCCTAATTAGTTCTCGTTTGTCTCTCAATTTTTCATGAGATTGCACATCCTTTGAAAGGCCTTTGCTGAGTCTGGTAAGAGTGAATATTCCACTGAATGACCTTCAAACACTGTACTTGCTGTTAATGAGCCTTATTCCTGCATAAGTTAAAGTTTAGTTCTCTACCTTCTTTATGAAGGGGCTGAAAAAAAACTTACTAGACTGTAGATAGGTTAATGATAGGGTCTTACTCTGTAATTAGTACATTGCACGGCATCTGGGGTCTAGAGATTGAAAATACAGGGTCTGGCACAAATAACACCCCCTTTTTATTACATAAAAATCTTTTATTACAAAATCATAAGCATGCAATTCTGTAACATAACGATATCACACTGCACACCATATGACATTTTAGGTCAAATGTTCAAATTGCTATCCATCTCATAAGAAACATTCACATACCCTACCAACCACACTCAATGGCGTTACTGCCGCCGGATGAAGTAGACTCTGGCCCGCGGAGTCCACGGTGTTGTGGATGTGACGAACAAATTCACACGGACTGCATAAGTCCTGTGGCGAAAAAGGGATGGCACGGCCACTCTCAGAGAGAGAGCACCTGGACCCTTGCCTGGACAGGCTTTTATTGGCTTTCTAATAGCATATTTCTAATATAGTTCCCTATATTTCCCCCCTTGTTTTTAATTAGGACCCCCACAAAGCTTGCTACTTGCTGGTCTCTTACACAACCCTGGGAAAATAATTTGCAAATGTATCGAAGTATCCAAACATTATTAGAATCAGTAAACAACCCGCAGCTCCAAAGACCCACATTCTCAGGTTAAGTCCATCAAACCAATTTTTGGGGTTTAGCCAGCCGAGATTGTCACGGAGGGTTGGAAAAACCTCTTGCTTGGTCAAGCACTGAATGTCCTGTAACTGCTGATGCAGCTCTAGCTACAATTTATCAATTTGTCCTTTTAAATTGGTAGAAAAGACCCCTCTTAGGCGATGTTGAATATCACTCTAGGAGTACTGGCTGAAGTTCTGCTGGAGCAGGGTGACGCACAGCTTGGAGAATCCAGGGTCAGGAGAGTCCAATGGAGCAGAGTGGGTCGCAGCCGGGGAAGCCTTTCCTGTGATAGGGCTTCACCCCCTTTGCTGGCAGCTCCAAAGGTCCTTCTGGAGAGTATACACAAGCATACCCTCTTCCCCAAGTCAATAGTTAAACTAGGCCTTCCTATCTTCCTTCCCCTAACAGGTCTTTGTATAAGACCAAATGGTGTGGGCCTGTAGCCCTGTTTTGCACAAGGTGTTTGTCTATGGGTAATTTTAGGTTATCATCACAATTCAAAATATTGTACGTACATATTACTAGCATGGTTAAATTCCTGGGGGATGTTTTCCTGACTCCCCCTTTTTTGTTTATTTAATAATGTTTCAAAGGTTTGATGAGCTCTTTCAACAATTGCTTGACCTGTAGGATTATAGGGGATACCTGTTTTATGCCGAATTTCCCATTTTTCTAAGAAAGCCTGACTAGTTTGTGCAATATATCCCAGGCCATTATTAGTCTTGATTTCTTGTGGACAGCCTAAGTGTCTGAAGGCCTCCAGCTCTGACATTCTTTGCTGATTCCCCACTGAGGGGAGGGGTCTATAGAGCACCTGAGTTAGTGTCTATTTGGAAAGACAGGCCCTGTGCTGTTTCTGCAAGCTGCAGTGAGTTTGAACAGCGAGTTAATTACTTTACTGTTCTCAGGACCTGGTAGTTCCTGGGTCTAGGATTAACATCTGTTTGCCATATTATTTGAGGTTGCAAATCTCTGGGGTTAACGCGGAGAGCAGGGTGATTTGCACTCCCCTCTGAGTGAGGAGGTCCTTGCCCCACATGCTAAGAGGGGCTGGGAGGACGTTAAGGCTGAATTCGTCTAACTTGCTCATTTGGACCAAAACATTTAGGAGACTACACACCTTTTCTGGGTTGAGAAATGCCCCCATTCCAGTTATAGAAATGTAAACAAAATAGAGATCCCTTTTTCAAAACTAAGTACACTGGCAGCCTCCCAAAGTGTGGGGGCTGTTGTCCCTGATCTCAGGGGAGATCTGGCTGGAACTCCCCTTTGGGACGTGCTGTGTGCACCAGGTCTAAGTCTGCGAGGCGCCAGCCAAGGCTAGGTGCTGTGTGGAACCAGGGCCGTGGGTGGACCTCGCTTGTCCGGACCAAGCCTGGTGCTAGGCATGGGAAAGGTTGCTCCCGTGCACACAGGGAGGAGGGGAGGGGAGGGGAGGGGAGGGGGACCAACCCCCGCTCCGCTGCTGCTGCCCATCCCAGGTGGAGAGACTTGCCCTGCCGTACTGCGAGTGTGTGCACACTGGCACCCCAGCTAGGCTCACCGAGTGCCGCTGTGACACTTGCAGCGCAGCTGGGGCGACCACAGGAAGGGCCTGGATGGCACCCATAGGCCCCTTCTCTTTTTGTCTAAGCTTTTCTAATTATGAGGGCTTCTCTGCCCTGCTTTTTCCCATATTTCCAAATCTAAAGGTCCCTTATCTGGAAAACATCCAGTAGCCTTAAAAAGCTGCTGAATTAGCTGAAAACATTGCTCTTGTTCTTTAAAGAGCCCATTCCCCATGGTTGAGGATTCGTAGAAATCTTTAAAGAAAATTTTTTAACAAATAAAAGAACCTTTTCTGAAATTCCTCCCGCCGCAAGCATGACGGTTGCACAACCAGTTTCAGTTTTGCTTTCACTCCGTCTGCACCTTTAAATCCTGCTTCTTGCTAATGAGGAGAGTGTAGTGGGCCAAAATGTGCTGGTGGTGGAAGACAGTCGGGGAAGGGCACCGGACATTCCGAGTACTCTAACCCTGCTTATCGGTCTGGGATCTTCGCCCAGCATTCAGGACTGCGAGCGGGTGCTCGAAGCGCTAGGTGACCAACCTTTATATCATGCTTCCCCAGTATGAGACAGAAGTTATATTACCATGATTGGAATTCCCTCTGAGGCCCCTACACATCTCAGGGATTTGACCCCAGACACCTCCACAAGGTTCCCACTCACTTAGGGACCCCCGAGGTCTCGAGCCAGAGGGAGGAGTGCCTCTTCTCATCCGGGCTCAGCAGGAAGCTGAGACACTCATAAATAGCCCTGTAACTAGTTGCTGCTTTTAAAGCTGATTAAAGGGAAAGTCTTTGCTCTTTCTCCCAAGCCTAGACCTAGTTGGGGGTTATGCCGTGGGAGTGTGTTTTTACAGTGTGCCTCTCATTGAGTGGATTTTTGCTTGTGCCTGGCAGGTATCCTAGTGTTCTGACCGGGTCCGTATTCCAGCTTGTCCTCTCACGGGTGTCTTCTAGCAGTGAGCACCCTTGTGGCTTTTTAACTGCTCAACCCATCCCCGTGAAATTGTGGCAGATGCTTGGGAGAGAGAGCAAGGCTCCTGCTTACTAACGAGGGTACAGAGGCAAAGTGGCCACAAGACAGGGAAACCTTGGAAGAAATTCCTTTTTCTCTGAAATCCTACACACCCTACGACCTTACTGAAAAGCACTTGGTGTTGTCTGCCCTTACCTGGGCTGATGCGCGCACTCCAACCAAGTTGGTGTGTTGTCCACAACTGCGGCTGGTAGCCCTGGGTCCCTGTTCGGGCGCCAGATGATGCAGACTCTGGCTGAAGGGTCGTGGTATTGTGGACGCTTCGAACAAATTCACATGGACTGCGTAAGTCCTGTGGAGAAAAAAGGACGGCATGGCTACTCTTTGAGAGAGTGCCTCGACCCCTGCCTGGACAGGCTTTTATTGGCTTTCTAATAGCATACATCAAAGGTTCTCATTCGTTATGCTTAGGTTTGCTTTAGGTAATTACTTTTTACAGATAACAAAGGAAAGGATGTTACTGATTACTCCTTACAGATTAACAAGGAAAAAATGTTGCAAATGCAAGGGAACATAAGAGTGATTGGTCTGGTTACACTCCACCCTTGGGAGAATTAGCACAGACTTTAGGAAGTTACTTTAAAGATATGTAGTAAGCATTTGCTACTTCATCTCAGGGTGAGAGAGTTTTAGCAAAAGCAAGCTTCAAAGCAGCCTAGGTATAATGCAGGCCTGGTTTCCCATGGAAAAGCCGATCCCTGGGGCACCTGCCTGTTTTCAGACAGAGCTGGGCTACATTTGCCATTGCCGAGCAGATCGATTCCCTGTAGTCAGACCCTGTATACTAATGAAATAGAAGTGGCTGAAGTGTTTAAGAAAGAGAAGAAATTAAGAGAACCATAGTTGTTGGTTATAGAAGGCATTGCTATCCAGCACTATCCAAAGTAAAACAGAAGAGTTAAGTGGTATCTGAGAAATAGGGCATTTCATAATAAAAGTGAAGGTGGAGCCTGAGAACCCAGGAACTCAAGTTTACATTTTATATTATTTGGTTTTATGTAGTTGGTCATTTTAATTTTATTTTTATTTGTATATAATAAAATGTATTAAAAACATTTAATCTTCAAATATGCAAATATAATATTATGGACTATAATTTTGTGACCATGTGCATAGCTTATTTTTTAATTATTTATCTTTTATTATGAGGATCTGTGAGGTTTCCTTTTTGTTTACCAAAAATATTCTTTCATCTAAAATGTCAGGTTGTCAGCACAAGCTAATTTGAACAGTTTAACCTTCTGATCATTTTTATCTTATCTTTCAATTATAAGCACCTGGCTGATGAGGTATTACAAATGGTTTAAATCAGATGATACTGACAACCACTAATGGCTAAAATACCTTTATCCTTAGAAAATCTTCTCAACGATGAGGATTCCTTGCTAATAAAAATAAAACAACGGGCAAGATAGCCAGCTTAACCTTCATGCTTCTCCATGAGCAGTAAGCACAAAAGAAATTACAAAATGTTTGTGTTATTGGTCTGACCTTTCCTCCTTTGTACCCTCCATCCAGAGGAAAAAAAATCCAGATAAGCACCTACTTTTAAAAATATTTATCTCGGTTCTTAGAATTGAGGCAGATTTGCTATCATCCCTATCATACCACTGCTGTCATGTTCTAAAACATTCCAAATAAATGTGGAATTAGCATGTCTGTATGAAAAAATGTTCCCAAGACAACGGTTGTTCCTTATTAGTGACCATCAAGCTTTTTCTTTTCCTTCTGTATCACACACTTCTCTTGGGTCAAGTTTGAGGATCCTAGCTTTTGTTTTATAAAGGACAAGATTTTAACATCAATAATGAAAAAATAAGTGACAGGGTGACAGAGCACTTTTTAAATTATTATTATTATTATTAAAAATATTTTCTCTTTAGAACAATTTATAAATGTACAAATATTTGAGCAGCTAGTATAAAAAAATTTTCTCCCCTGTACATTTGCCCCCATTCATTAACATCCTGCATGAATTCGGTACATTCGCTAGAATTGAAGAACCAATATTGATACGCTGGTATTAAGTAAAGTCCATAGTTTACACTGGAGTTCACTTCTTGTACCACACAGCTCTATCAGCATTGACAAATGCATAGTGCCTGCACCCACCATTGTGGTGTCACACAGAACAATTTCTCCCGTCTGAAAACCTCTTCGCTCCACCTAGTCTTCCTGCCTATTGTTGATGTAAAGACAACCAAACATGCAGAGAATTTTTATCAGTTTATTTGAACCAAACTGACACCAGATGCTGAGAGCAAGACCTCAAATGCTTTGGAGAACAGTTTTGCAGCTTCTTTTATGCATTTGAGATCAAGGAGAGAGCTAAGAAAGACTACGCGGAGGTAGGAGAAAGCAATGCAGAGATCAGATCACAGGACAGGCAATCAAATCAGACACTCCCTTGAGGGCGCTTGTTTCAAAGGTGTGTAAGCTGATGTAGATGCACAGAAACAATGGACAGGGCTGGCTTAAGGCAAAGGTAAGCCTTTTAGTTAAAGAGAGAGAGAGAGAGACTTTATATGAATGAGGTGTGATCACCCACCATGACCTATTTATGACCCGATCACCTGGTAAGGTCACTTTCCACAGAAACCCATTTTGTCATCCACTCTCCTCCCCTGAAGTCCAGACAACCACTGATCTTTTTGTTGTCTCTATAGTTTGTGCCTTCTTCAGGCTGTCACGTTGTTGGAGCCAAACAATATGTAACCTTTCCAGGCTGTCTTCTTTGACTTAGCAATATACATTCAAGATTCCTTCATGTCTTTTGGTGGCTTGATAGCTCATTTCTGTGGATTGCTGAATAATATCCTATTTTCTGAATGTACCGCAGTTTGTTTAGCCATTCACTTATGGAAGGATATCCAGGCAGCTTCCAAAGCTGCAGTTAACATGAATGCACAGGCTTTCCTGTGCTTAGAAGTCTTCATCTCATCTGGGTAACACTTAAGAGTGCAATTGCGCCCTGGCTGGAGTGGTTCACTGGGTCGAATGTAGGCCTGTGAACCAAAGTGTCGCAAGTTCAATTCCCAGTCAAGGCACATGCCTGGGTTGTGGGCCAGGTCCCCAGTAAGGCGAGCGAGAAGCAACCACATGTTGATGTTTCTCTCCCTCCTTCCCTCCCTCCCTTCCCTTCTGTCTAAAAATAAAATAAATAAAATTAAAAAAAAATAAAAAGAGTGGGATTGTTGGATAGTATGGTAAGACTATTGTTAAAGAACAAATACCCCATCTAATACATTTGGAAATCTAATTGCTTTATTAAGTGATTCATGAAAAGGGCAGCAGCATCCTGTGCAGCAAGTACAGAGGAGGTCCTAGAAGCTATACAGTGTGGAAGGCTTTTATAGGCAGAAAGTGGGTAGGGCAAGTTATTAGCAAAAGGAAAGAAAGGATTGTTTCAGGCAAGTTTACCTTCCATTAGGGGAAAGTAGGGGTCTTACCAGGCAGATTGCCTCTGGCTTCCTTTAGGGAAATAAAGAATGCTCACTGACAGACTGCCTCATTAATACCGACCAGAAAATTCCAGACTGACTTAATAAAATTACAGTCGTGGAGAAGGTTGAAATTGCAGTTCAGTCAGGTGGTAAGTCTAGGTTTAGTGTCGTGGGCTTTAGCACAAGTGACTCCGTTTGGAGGCTGTGTTTTTCTTTTTAACAAGTCTGGAAAAGTAAAACAATACATTCTTCTCAAATTCATGAAAAGCCCCTGGGAATCTTATCAGAAAAGAAAGCCATACCATAAATTTTTTAGTAGCAATCATTTTAGCATGTGGGTACTTCGATATGTCAGAAATTTTAAATGGTTTATAAAACTCAACATCTTTGTTTAATGTCAGTGAAAGAAAATTTCTTGAATTCAGACTTTGGCAATGTCAAACTCAGCAGTTCATCTTTTCATTGTCATTCATATCAGATTTGTTCTTTCTAGTTGTTGAGTTAGCTTTTAAACTAAAAACAGGAGTTGTTGGCCT
>VMDR010036717.1:0-10426 GCA_007922815.1 Macrotus californicus | reverse complement strand
GTGAGATAAATACAGAACATAAGAGTGAGCAATTAGAAGGCTTTGTAGCATTTGACACTGCATAACGTTATTGCTGTTGTTATTTTAAGTAAAAGTATCATCCTGAAATAGTGTGCAGAATTAAAAAGTACTGCTCTGCCCCCTTTTGAAGTCCACAGCTGCTTATACACTTACAGTTTTCTTGAAGTATCATTGCAATTTATCTTCTTCAGGGAGGAGATTTAGGTATTGGATCTTCATTGTACGTCTATCTGTTATTTTCTCTATTTTTAACTCTCCCTTGTCATTGCACTTTGCTTATTTTTCTCATTTCTCTTGTTCTGTTTTTAATAATGTCTGTTCAGCCTTCTCTTGTTTGTAATGTGATATTCATCTCAGTAATGGTTTTTAGTTTTCCCTCCTACATTATTTCTTTTTTAAAAAAAGAATTTATTTATTTATTTTAGAGAGAGGGGAAGAAATGGAGAAAGAGAGGGAGAGAACCATCAGTGTGTGAGAAACATCGATTGGTTGCCTCTTGCACACCCCCAACTTGGGACGTGGCCCACAAATCAGGTATGGGCCCTGACCAGGAATTGAACTGGTGACCTCTTGGTTCATAGGCTTGTGCTCAATCCACTGAGCACACCAGCGAGGGTCCTCCCGCATTATGTCTGACTTCAGCATGTGTTTTGTCTCTTGTTGTTGTCTTTATCACTTATTTCTGTAACGGTTCTGCATCTTTTGAGCTATTTTCAAGGAGGTAATTATTTCAATACTTTTAATTCAGTTGCTTTGTTGACTTTCATTGTCTGTATGGCAGTATTCTTTATCATACTTTTCCTTCTAGTATTCACTTCTTATTCTTTACCTCCAACATTAAAAAAAGTTGTGACAAGCTTATATAACTCTAGTTCTATTTTCCCCCCGCCCTCCCCGCCCACTTACTACTCATCTTTGAATGAGGTGCGTTTTTTCTGTACTACCTATTTACAAGAGGTTCACATAGGAAAGAACTTAAGTTACGTTTTGGGCTGGCCATCAGAAGTCTTCTTTGTCCACAGAGATGTCAGTGCTTTCGGCCTTACCCCTGGTCATCAGGAGTCAGAGGCTATGGAGTCTGCCAGACATCGCACAGATCAGATTCCAGTGATTAAACCCCAGATATTGTTGTTTCTGCCTTTGGGGTGTGTCACCTGTTTGAAGACTTCATGCCCCACCTCTTCCTCTGAAATTGCAGCCTTTATTGTTCTCACAGCATCCTTGTACATGCTTGTTTGACCTTAGGGCATTTGGAAATTCTTTCATATATTTTGTTGTTTGTGGCTGACTTATTATCTAGTTTGATTAAAGACTGTTTCCATTTGTGCTTTTTCTGTTATACTTGTTTTGGGGTGATTGTTGAAAGGAAATTGACATTATTTTACAATTAGTATCTGGTAGTTTATTCTGTTTTAAATGTGATTTTTATGATACCTCAGATAAATAACTGGAAACATTCATCTTGTAAAAATTTAAAATATACCACATTTATTAACACCTCAGTTAATACAGCACACCTATCACTTTTTATTTTCATTTTATTTATTTATTTTTGATAACTGCCTGTAGGTAGAAGTGGTATCTCTGTAACCTTTTCAGGGATGCTTCATTTCCTAGTCAGCTAGAAAAGCATGTCATTTTCATTGTCAAAAGAATTGCACTTACCAGAGAGATTGTAACTAAGAAGCAAAAAATTTGATTGGTTTGAATATCTCCCCACTATTATTAGTTCAGTGTATTAAGTATCAAAGTTCCGTCAGTTTTCCCTTCAAGATTTTTACATATTTGCTTCATGTATCAAAATCCTACTTGTGCTCCAGGCATTATGCTAATGAAAGCCTATGAAAATTACAAAGGAATGAGTCTCTGGTTGTCACCTCGTTGGCAACTGACATAATTACTGCAAAGACCTGTGAGGCTTGTCCAATGAGAAAATATGGGGTGTATAAGGGTCCTCCAGGAGGAGTGACAGCTTCTTGGGATAACATTCTGTTACTAGAAGGATGACAGGCATCTGACCCTTACATGAATACTAGATTTCACCAAAAGGCTAGATTCGGATTCCCAGACATTTATGGGGGTTTTATTACATTCCTGGAGATTTCACATCAATAACCTTATTTAATTGGTACATAACTCTTAAGGTTAATAGTGTTGCTCTCACTTTTCAAATATGGCAAATGAAAGTCAGAGAAGCCATGTGATTTTCACCAAGTCACACAGGCCAATTCTTGGCAGGGCTGGGCCTGAACCCAAATTGTCAGATGTTTATTCCAGGGCTCCTTTCCCTTTCTCGTCCTGATTCTGGGTGCCTGGTTTCCTGCTACATGATTCGTACACCAAATGTACTTTCTTGACTTAGTTCAGTTTCCATTAATTTTACATTGAACTTTAATTTTCCTTTTTTAAATTTTACCTGAGCTTCCATGTAGATTTTGGACTTAAGACTACATCAACTCTTACCTGAATTCCCAGTCTGCTGGCTGCCAGATTTCAGTCTTCCCAGCTTTCAGAATTGCTTAAGCCAATCCTATAAAACAATTTCCATATCTATCTATCTACTACCTACCTACCTATCTGTCATCACCTCCTATTGCTTCTGTTTTCCTGAAGAGCTTTGACTAATACAACATAAAAACGCAAAAAACATTAAAAAAATGCAGTCGTTGCCTGCGGGGTGAGGGATGGGAAATGGGAATGTGATAAAAGGAGACAGAAAAATTAGGGATTTTGCATGGGTCAGTGATGTACCTCAAAATATACCACAAAATGGGAGTCATACAGACAACCTCCAAACCTGGAGGTTTAGCAAAGGACAGAATCAATAGTGAACGTGTACTCAGAGGCCAAAGAGGATTGAACCTAAAGCACAGACAGACAGGAGATTGGCTTTAGGTCAAAGGGGCTGCTCATCTGCTCTAACAGAAGGCAGAACAGGACAGATGATGCCCCACTTCACTCCCATGGCTCCCATTTTCAAAGTTTCTATAAGATGGAATTTGGAAGCCCATTATTGCCTGGAGACCTGAATTGTCATAAAGAGGGTGAAGAGAGCCGTTACTTGCTGCTGTGCAGTACTAGATAATGTTATAAACAGGAAATAGCGAACAGAGGAAGGGAGGCTGGATATAGAGTGACTGATGTTCTTTTATGTGCTGAGACAAAGCATTGGTGAGGAAAATACAGCATGGTGCAGGAGAAAAGTCTACCCACCAGGTATCGAAGGAGTGAGGCTCAGGAAGAACCCTTATTTAGACAATTGGTATTTATGTGGTGATGCTAGAACCCAAACCAATGACCTCTCTCATTAGGACAAAGGACATATGTCAAGTGTTTTTGATCCAAATGTGAGAGGTCTAAGTGAAAATGTCAGCTTTTCCCTGATTGAACTAGACAGTTTTATCCAAATTTTATAGGTAAAGAGATTTCCCAGTCTTATAGAACCACTGAGAAAACCAGTATTTGACATTATTTCAGCTAAAGCCAAGACTTGTTCTGTTAAGAGGGTGAATGGTGAGGTTAAGCAGAGCCTCACCAAGTCCAAGGTTCAAACTCTTGGCCTTGACCTTTACTAGGAATGATCTTGAACAATCCTTCCATGCTTTAGTATCTCTATAATTGGACATAGAAATAGTTTCTTCCTCATAAAATTGTTGTTTGAGAATTAAATAAATTAACCCATGCAAACTGCCTAGCTTTGCTTGGAAGAATGCGTAGCACATAGTAATTATTAATAGCATGCTTAATGCATGCTATTTCTTTATATTAGGTGTTAGAAACAGTGATCACAATATTAAGAAATGTGGAAATTAGTTTAAGTGTGACCCTTGTGTTCTTGCCTAGTCTGCTAGGGACCAATGGCGAGCTTTAGTTTAGTGAGACAAGTAACCCACAATAATAGTTCAGTAAGAACAAAGCTCTTGCAAGATCCAAGATGGCAGAGGATAAGTAGAAGCTACACTAACCTCTTCTCAGGACCAATCTGGAATTACAACTAAATTATAGAGAAATTATCCTGAATAACCAACTGAGCACTAGCTAGAGAGAAGCCTTTTAACCAAGGACAGACAGAAGAAACCACTTCCCCACAATGAGACTGGTAGTGAGTATAAAGGAGGCATGAGAGGGTTGGCTGGGCTCCTGCAGAAGGCAGCTGAAGTTCCAGAGGGATATTTCATCACTAGAAGTCCGATGCACTATCCATTGCACCACAGAACCCACTTCAGAGGGATATTTTAATGGCCAGAATTCCTCCTGAGAAGAATGGGATCTAAACCCTATGCTGGGCTCCCCAGTCTACAGCACAAGAGCCAGAAAGGAACTCAGGTAATATCCAGCTGTGAAAAAGCAGGAGGGTTTCTGTCTGCCAGGGAGAGACAGCTGGAGATGCAGAGAGCCTCTTAAAAGGCCAATGCATAAAATTTCATTTGTAGCCACTAACCCTGGCTCCCCACAGAGGGATGGCAGAGTGGACTAGAGATGCTTGAGGAGACTCTGGGGTGGGTGACTCTGGGGAGAGAACTGAAGGAATAGCCATCAGGATCCCTGTGTGAGTCATTCCTCATACTGCAGAAAACATCTTTCTCAGGCAGAGCACTCCTCTCCAAGTCACATTAGCCTGAGGGGAAGCAATAGCCCCACCCACAGAAATTACTCTTCCCCACCTTGTGGTGCTTAAACTGACTGATGATTATACCTTGAGGCTATATCACTGATCAGTTCAACAACTAAGGTGGAAAATACAAGGATGCAGCCAAAATGGGAAGACAAAGAAACAGACCCCAAATGAAGGAACAAGAGAATTTGCCAGAAGAACTAGGTAAAATGGAAGCAAGCAATTTATCATCAGGAGAGTTTAGACTAATGATTATAAGGATACACAGTTGCATGAAAAAAGACATAGAAACCATAAAAAAGGACCAGTCAGAAATAAAGAATGCTATGTCTGAAAAAAGTAATACACTGGAAGGAATAAACAGTAGCTTAGATGAACCAGCCTTTTAACATTAATTCTCTATTGACCAGATGAGCAGCAAGTTGTCACACTCCTGCCTTTTTATCCTGCTAAGTGTATGTATGAAACCACTGAATTCTTGCTCTCTGTTGAAGGTGGTTTTCACCTGTTATGAGTTGATTTGTGAGCCCTCCCCTCATTTATATGTTGAACTTCTAATATCTAGTACCCCAGAATGTGGCCTTATTTGGGGAAGTCTTTTTTGGGGGGAGTGATGAGTACCTCCCTTACTTTGACTGTAATGATGGTATCACAGGTGTATGCATATGTTAACTCATCACATTGTATACATTAAACACATGCAGTTTTTATTGTGTGTTAATTATATCTCAAAGCTGTTAAAATCAGTGTAAATATAAAATCAAAACAAAAACATCAGGCATCACTTAAGTTTCCTATGAGAATTACAATGAAGTCTTCTGTAGCTCAGTGGTTAATATGAAGGACTACAGACTATGTCGTAGCCATACTAAGTACATGGCATGACTTTCATTTGAACAACTTATCCTTTGGACAGATATTAAGCATTGGCCAATGACATTTTGTGAAATTCTTCAGCAATTTACAAAACCAGATATGAAGATGGGACTAATCATTGATGGTTTAAAGAGCAGTGTAAGAGTTCAAATGCATCATCAGTCTCCAGAACGATATACAGGCACCTTGTAACATTAGTTCCTCAGGGGACAGTGACTGGGGGTGACTAAAACTTAGTTTTTATTTGTGACATTTACAGATTTTGGACACAGGGTATAGGGCCTTTATTAGAGATAATTAAGTAAAAAATGATATTATGACAGACTCTCATCCAATATGACTGATGTCCTCATATAAAGAGGAAATTTAGAGACCAGTACACACATAGGGAGAACACCATGAGAAGATGAAGACAGAAATAAGGGTGATGCATCTGCAAGCTGAGGTATGCCAAGGATTTCCAGCAAACCCCAGCAGCTAGGGGATCAGCATGGAACAGATTTTTCCTCACAGCTCTCAGAAGGAACTGACTCTGCTGACACATTGACCTTGGACTTCTAGCATCTGAAACTATGAGACAATGGATTTCTGTTGCTTAAGCTCCACCCTCTATGTAGCACTAGGAAACAACCTGTGTACAATGGTCTGGGAGGTGGCATCGTTAGCAGAAGGCCCAGACTTGTTTTCATGTTCCAGCTCTGCCGTGTACTAGCTATGCTACCTTAAGTGACTTAACTTTGAAAAACATATTCCTTACATTATTAGTGGACTGACCAATAGTCATTCTTCACACTCACTCCATTTCTTATTTGTTGGCAGAAACTATACTAGTGTCTGAGAATCCTGACATTTGCTTTCCCACCTTCCCTAATGGTCTGAGGGACATAAGGAGAAGTTTGCTGGGGAAGACGTTCTTTCTTCCTAAAATGAGAAGCTTGGGAGAAAACAGCTTTCTGCTTCTTCCTTTTTGATTTTCTGGGAGGGTCAGATATTATTTGTACACGTGATGCTTGAAACTGTGGTTTCCATGTTGTCATACGAGGCTAAGAGTCAACACACTCAAGAGGGCAGGACAAGAAGATGGGAAGCCTGACATCGCAAAAACAGGGCGCCAGCCCTGAACGTGCCTCACCCCAGCTTCCTGGACTTGCCAGGCTCCGTTCTAATTGCTTTGCATGTATTAATCTTTTTCATCCTCATGGCTCTTCTAGTGTGAAGGCATCATTTTAAAACTGAAGAAGCCAAAGCAAAAAAGTGCATTAAGTAAATTGCTCAAAGTTCTGCATATATGTACTTAAGAGAGGGCAAGGATTTGAAAACTGTGAGTCCGTCTGCAGAATCTGTGCTCTTAACCTCCACACCAAAAATGTATGAACCACTTTCAGTTGGAAATTCTTTTATGCAGAACTGAAGGCATCCTAAAGGATAGTCTCCCCTGTAACATGAGTGCAAGAGCTCTACTCAGATTTGTTGTGAGGATTTAATGAGATAAGAGGCACAATGCTTGGCAAAATACCTTGTGCATAGTAAGTGCTCAATGAATATTCAATTTGCCTTCCCTCCAGGGGGCAAGTTGCATAGATTGGAGGAACACTTGCTACTCCTACCCTCCTCTAGAATGCAGGGCCCAGCACGAGAGCCTAGCCCTGGGTGGAATTTCCACTCTCAGGTGTGTCTATTACAGTGTGAAATTGAGACAGTAAGAGCTGCTCCTCCTTCCAGGTGTGGCCTGTCAGAAAGGTACAGGTTACTTCACCCCCCGGGAAAGTGTCTGGGCCACTGGAATCTCACTGTTGCTAATGGATGGTGGCAACCTGACTTCTGGGGGCAGGAGACAAAGGCGATCTGATGTGGTCTGGACATGATGACTCAGGGAACTGGCTCCTGAATTCATCCTCTAAGTGCTGCTAACTGTCCAGCCACACGTATTGCTGAATTCCACAGTTTGTATGAATAGAATGTACAGAGAGGTCTTGACCTTCACATAGCTCAGGAAATATGAAACCCTTTCCAGGTGTACAGCTCTGCTTCCAGTGTGATCTAGGATGTGGGACAAAGCCAGGTCTTTGAAGGCTAAGAGGGACATTACATCCACTGACGGTCACCCTCCTCTGTGGGAACCTTGTTCAGAGGGAGGAATTAGTATCTTACTTATTACGTACTGACACCACGGGGATTATTCCGGTAAACATAGCTTAGCTCTTATGTGCCAACACTTCTGAAAGGGATTTGAATCTTTTTTATTTTACTTAATTTTTTTAGAGATCTTTCACAACTGTATTATAAAGTATATCTTAGATTATGTATTTGGGGAGTGACTGCTTGTTGTTTGTGTTCTAGTTGAAATTTTAGTCCCTTCCCAATTTATATAGCTGGAAAAGCCATGATTTTTGCAAATTCTAGTTCCTGCATCTTCCAATTTCAGAACCTAACACCTTTATCAGTTTCCAGAAGACAGTCAGCTAAACAATAAGTTTGATTTTTTTGTTGACTTGACTAAATACTGGGAAACTCTCAGGAGGAGTCCTTCTGGTCCGCCATCTTGCTCACCCTTCTGTGTTCTCACTCCCTTTGCTTCCTGTCACCCCACTCAGTCACTTTTCAGCCAGGCACAGCTTTCTCTTCCTGTCATGGAGAGTGGGGTTTATTTTTGTTTCGCTTTACCCTGCAGCCCAGGGAGAAGTTAAAACCCATGGCCTATAGCAACTAACCTACCCTTATTAGAATGGTTTAAACATTTTCTCAACAAACTTAAGTCTCTTCCTAATGGATATTTATTATAACTCAAATTCATATTAAAAAAACTGATGTTCACAATACTGTCCTGCTTTTTCAAATAGTATACATAAACCCTAGTTGTTTCGTCTCGAGCGTTAACATGGGTAGCAGTGATTGCCCTGGTAATCTTCTCAGCATGTGATGGACTATTGATATACATGGATCTGTAAAAAAGGACCATGGCTAAACAGGCTTATGAGCTCTAGCAACTTTTCTACCCATAGTCCTTGACTTGGCTTACATATTTAGCCTCCTTCTGATGCTTGGCTTTTATTCTGTTGTGAGGCAGAAAACCAGGAAACAACAAGAACAATAACTGGTCTTAAACAGGTGTCAGGTTCGGTGCTAAGCACTTTGCCTGCATTACTCCACAAAAACCCTTGAGATAGATGTTTACATTTTATTTCAGATGATAAAAAGAAGGCCTAGTGAGCAGCTCCTTCCAAACGAGCTGACACAATTAATAAGTGGAGAAGCCAGGATTCAGACACAGGTGATTGACTCTGGACTCATTGTTTTAACTACTATACCATGCTGGTTGCCTTGAATGTAAAGTAACAGTGTTTCAGAGAGAGTCGAGGGGGTTTTCCTACAAAATGCATTTATTTTAGTCCATGAAATTTGTGAAATTTATAATATCCATGCAGCATAGTTTGTTAGCTCATTTATAGGAGCTAAGGTTTGGCATGCTGGTATGGTTGAATCAGGGAGAACTTTCTTGAGAATGTGGTATTTGTGGTGACTTTGGTGCTGTGATTACTTGAAGTTTTCTATTGTCGTTTATCATTCACTCATTCACTCACTCACCAAGCACTTACCGTGTAATAAGCACTATGATAGATGTGGGAGATTTAAGAATTCATGACTTAGTTTTTTCTTTTAAGACTTTCTCTGTACCCTGTCATATTTTCAACAAGATCAAGTAAGAGAGTAAGGATAGGATGTGATGAAGAGGGAAGAGTGAAAAATAGAGCCTAGTCAAGACTGTGGATATAAAGAGAGTTTCGGAAGTTGAGTGAAGATCTGGCTGATGTGACTCAGCTGGTTAGAGCATTGTCCATAGCTGAAGGGTTATAGGTTTGATTCCAGTCAAGGCACATACCCAGGTTGTGGGTTCGATCCCCAGTCCAGGTGTATACAGGAGGCAAACAATGTTCCTCTCTCTTCCTTTCTCTCTCCTTTCCTCTCTCTCTTACAAACAGGAATCAAAGTAATGAAAAAATTGTCCTTGGGTGAGGATTTAAAAAAAAGTCAAGTGAGTTTGACAAATAAGAGAAGAAAGACAAGTCAAAGGTATTGTTAGTTATTTAGAACAATGAGGGATGCTTCTAATTAAATTTCAGTAAGAAAGAGATTAAACATGGATTTCATTTATTTATGGACCAGACCTGATGTTACACATAGACTGGACTGTTAAATAAGAGATTGTTGGACACTGAGGGGGTAGTATAAGAGAATCGAATAAACATTTCTAGCTATTAAGTGTAGAAATAGTTTGTATTTGTTGTTTTTACTTTTGTTTGATAATCTGTAGAAACTTTTTAATTGCAGAGGTTGTATATGACTATTAACTGGAAAAGATAAAATGAACATCCCTTTTACCAGCTCTCCCTCCCACATCCTCTAGATTTCGGTTCTTATCTCCGAATGAGCTGCTGTTATCAGTGTCGCTTTAATGTTTCTTTTAAACCACAGAAAAACAAATATTGTTCTCTTCACTTAAATACACGGAATCACAACATACAGATTGTTCTGCAATTAGCTTTTTTAAAGCGCAACTTTAAGATCTTATATTTAACTTCTTTTTAAGAGTGCGTACTATGAGTACATATAATGTGTATACAATACTTTATTTAACCATTCCCCTATTGATGAATATCTTTTAAACTTTTTATTTATTTTTTAGTCTTTTTTATTGTTATATTACAGTTGTCTCAATTTTTGCCCCGTTGTCCCTTCCCACAGTCAATCCCCATGCCATTGTTCATGTCCATGGGTCATACATATATGTTCTTTGTGTAATCCCTTCACCTTCTTTTAAGTCATTGCAAAGAACACTGAAGTGAAGTCTCTTTGCAAACATGTGCAAGTATATAGGTAACAAAGAGAGGAATTTCTGGGTCAAAGTGAATGTAC
>VMDR010036716.1:0-10427 GCA_007922815.1 Macrotus californicus | reverse complement strand
AAAAAAAACCAAAAAAAAAAACCTAAGCAAACAAGTAGAACGGGTAGAGATTCACAGAAATGGAGATCACATGAAGGATTATCAGCGGGGAAGGGGAGGGGGGTAATGGGGGACAAGGTACAGAGAATAAGTAGCATAAATGGTAGATAGAAAATAGAGAGGGGGAGGTTAAGAACAGTATAGGAAATGTAGAAGCCAAAGAACTTATATATATGACCCATTGATATGAACTGGGGAGTGTGGGGGGGAATGTGGGTGGGAGAGGGTATGCAGAGTGGAGGGGAATAAAGGGGAGGAAATGGGACAACGTAATAGCATAATCAATAAAATATATTTAAAGAAATAAAAAATCTTTTAAAAAATAAAATGGAGACAACTGTACTAGAACATTAATAAAAAATAATTAAAAAGAAAAAATATATATTTGGTCTTATGTGGGTGGAATCTGGTGGCTACAAAAATAGTGAAACTGTCTGATTTTAACATCTTGGGATGATCGGAGAAGAGGATTCAGACGGTACAGAGCAGCAGGTGGCTGTGTCAGGGCTAGAGATCAGGGGTGCAGACAGGTCCTTATCAATAGGTATAGGGTTTCACAGGCATTGGGGAGAGTAGGCGATAGGGGACTCACACGGTGAAAATTCCTCACCTATAGAGAGAAATCTGTTCCTGTCTGTTGCCCTCCAACTGGCCTCCCCTTCACCATCACATTTCCAGGCCACGTTGGCCCCTTTCTGCGCTCTATCCTGAGTAATGGTTTTTATTTCTGAGTAGGTATGTAATGAGCTCTAAGGTACTGGGGAGCCCTAGAATCTTGCAAATGAGTGAAGGCCCAGTGGAGAGGACGTGATGCCTGGGATTTGGAGGGCCGTGACAGCCAGAAAGGCACACTCTGGAGGCCCCTTCTTCCGACACTTAACTCTGTACTTCACAAGCTGTGGCCTCTCCTAAAGCCTCAGACATGTGACACCAATCAACACGGTCGCCTTCTCCTTAATACTATCCTGTTAAATCTGAGCTTTCCACTCTCTACTGATGCGTTCTTCCCCGTGATTGCACTTTATCAGGGAACTAGTATGTAATTAAAACAAGAAGTTAAAATAACACGGACTTAGTCCCCACTCTTGCTCTAAAATTTGGCATCTCATTCAGAAATAGTGAACCCATTCATTTCACCTATAACCCTCTCACCGAGAACTAGCAAGCTCTTTTTGCACGCATCACACTACACCTCCCCTGCTCCAGGCAGTGTTTGAAAAGTCCCTCTCTTCCTAATTCCCCCCAGCCATCATGTTATTGTAAACCTTGTTGTGTTGATACGTTTAACTACACACATACATACAGCACCAAAGGAGAGTCTTCATTGATTGCTAATGGACAAGTTATTTTTTTTTATAATAATGGTGTAGTTACCACTGTTTTATATTACTTTTATTTATTGATATTAGAGAGAGAAACATCAGTTTTTGCTGTTCCACTTATTTATGCATTCATTGGTTGATTCTTGTATGTGCCCTGACCAGGGATCAAACCCACATCTTTGGTGGGTGGGGACGACGCTCTAATCAACTGAGCTATGTGGCCAGGGCTTGGACAGGTTATTAATATGGCTAAAAAAAAACTTATTAATGTGAATAAGCAAAAAGGATATTTTAATAGAGGTCATTGCCAAGACTTATAGCTTCTTTATCTCTAACCAGACATTAAGATTTTTTAACTTCATAGAATTTTAAAACTATAAATTGTAAGATATTCCAAATTTACTTAGGGAGAAGTTGAAAGTCTATAGTTAAAGATACACTTTTCCATAATTTATTCCTATCCTTTTAAGGTCACAAATATCATATTTTCTTTATTCTCCATTAGTCTCATTTCTAGCTTCCAGAAGGCTGTGCTGTTTACACAGTTGTAATCTAAAGTTTATTTTCCAATTCACTTCCAAGACCATAAATACAGTCCTTAAAATGCTTCACTGACTCAGCTAGACAAGATGCAAACGTATCCTTACCAGGAGAGAGACTTTTCAAAGAAACCCTCCATGAAATATGTCCTCTGCATTAATAGCTAAAAAATTTTCAATTTATTCACTCAACTGGACTTAGATGATCATAATCTGAATCTCATATTTTATATAGATCACTTGGCGCATAAGCAGAGAAGGGCCAAGTGACAACTGCAATGTGCGACCCACGCAGAGCAGCACATTTGGGGTGGGGGGAGACATTTGGGTCCAACTGAGAAATCCATCAGGTTAGTACTTAGTTGTATTAGTTAGTACTTAGTTGTACTTAGTTGTAACCCTGGGGAAGAATGGGTACATTGTGAAGCTTTTGGCATACTTGTAAATTAGTAGTTAGTAAAAGCAAAAGGCAAATGGGATTTTAGCTAGTTGATGGCTGGCCTATTTTTACATTTAGAATTGTAAGCAGGACAAAGTATTGTTTATAATCAGCCAAAATCACAGAGGTAATTAAGATACACTTGGAAACAAACCAGGGATGTTGGAAGTCCCCGAACATCCCTACTACTTAGTGTACTACACACTGAAATACCCCATACTCTATTAGATGAATAGATTTCACTCAACTCCCACCTCTGTCCTACTCCCAGACTTAGATGACTGCGGTGCCAAGCTCTGGCCCCAAGAAGCACTTTTGGGCTTACAGAGTTGCAACATGCAAGTGAACTTGGGTGTTTTAAGAACGGAGATTACCAGATGGGGTGTGCACCTTTATAGCACTGGTACTACCGAGAGGTTATATGGGAGTGGATGTTGGTTTCCTAGGCCTCGTTAGATGAACTTTTCTCTTTTTTCACCTCTTCTACGTTAACATCCACCCCCTTCAGGGAGTTGAGGCCCCAGTTCTGTACTATTTGTGGGAGATCTGGACAATCATTTAATTGCGGTGGCCTTGGTTGTTTGTTGTTTTGTTTCTAAATCTGTAAAACAAGAGGACAGGAAAGGGATGCTTAACTCCATGATCCCTGAGTTCCCTTTTCTAGTTTGGAATGTTTTGCTTCTTTTTCTTGGGATTTGCTAAATACCAGCACAATGGAGCCCTCTTGTGCTAAAAGGTTGTGCTAAGTTGTGCTAAGAGGTTGACAACTTTACATTGGGCTCTCCAAATAAAGTAAACCCAAGCGATTCAAGAGTGATGATACAAAGGCTGGATTTAATCTGTACTGCCCCCAGATAAATGTGCTCCTCAGTCTAGAATATGCTAAACAAAGCTGAAAAAAAAAGTCTGATGGCATCAAAATTGCTTTTCCTACTAAGTGCCCTAATGATTCCAGACCGGTTGGTACTCATTTCTTCAGAAAAGAAAAACTAGCTCTGATTGTTATGCTCAGCTGTTTGGGCATCATCATCCCACAAAGTGAAGGGTCCTGAGTTCGATTCCTAGTCAGGGCACATGCCTGGGTTATGTGTCCGGTCCCCAGGTGGGCACAACCAATCGATGTTTCTCCCTCACATCAATCTTTCTACTTCTTCCTCCCTTCCCTTCTCTAAAACTAAACAAAATTTTAAAAAAAGAAACACTAAACAGAAATTTCCACCCACAACAATCTAAGGATGCACTTGGAAATTCTGCAATGGCAGCATTATCACTTTGCAAGGAACCAAAACATTATAGACCTGTTAGAATTTACCTGATTTCCTTTAATCAATTCAAACCAAAATACAAAAGGGTTAAACACCACTGTTAAAGGTCTTAACAAACAGTGTTAGTCTCATAAAACAAGGCTTTTGAATCCCATCACATTGTGGGACTCAACATGTCTCAAACAGGCTCCCACATTTCAAAAGCAAAATTCCAGCAGCACAGCTTGTTAGAGGCAGAGTCAGCCGAGGAGACACCACCTTCCCAGTTTTGCTTTGTGCAGCACTTCATTGTCCTCGACAACCCCGGGATAAGCACAGGGTAGGCACCCAACTCACTCCTTCCTCTAGGAACTTGCCTTAGAGGCGAAATGTTGATTTTACCAAACTTATCTCTTTCCCTGAGAAAACGCTGCCTACAATTACTATTTACTGGTTTGAAAAAGTGTACCTTTTACCTCATCTCAGTTTCTCAGTGGTTTCCAAAACCGATAGCACAACAGAGTCACCCATGAAAACCTTTTAAAACCCAGACAGGGCAGAAAGAGACATCACTAAAGGAGAAGGCGGTGCGATCGTGGAAGTACAGACTGGAATGAGGCAGCCGCAAGCCCAAGAATGCCAGCAGCCACCAGCAGCAAAGGGAGGCAAAGGAACAGAGCCTTCCCTGCGGACTTTGGAGAGAGCCAGGACGCTAATTTTAGCCCAGTAAAACTGATTTTGAGCTTCTGACCTCAAGAACAGAATGCAAGATCTTCATTCTTTGTTTTGTAAAATGATGTTTAAAAAACAAAAAGCACCAAATGTTTAATGTGGTTTAAATATTACCCAAATGAAGGAAAGCATAATCTCTCTATATTTACACCTGGTTTTAAAAACACTGACATTTTTTTTGGACAGTTAACTAGGGCATTACCCACAAAAATAAAAATAAAAAAGTCTACTGAATACTGGACTTAGGTGGAGATATCTCATTTGCTAGTGCAGTCATGACCGTACCCACTGTCTCCTCATCTCTGGGGTTCCCTTGTTCCTCTATCTCCCCTCAGCCTATCCTCGTCTCGGAAGACAGTAGAGAAAATATGAGGATGGAATCCTACAGTTTCTACTTGACTTAACCTCTTACTCTCAGAGCAAAGTATATAGCATTTTTAAAAAATAAATTAACATTTTCTGCCCTGGCTGGTGTGGCTCAGTGGATTGAGCACCAGCCTGCTAACCAAAGAGTTGCTGGTTCGATTCCCAGTCAGGGCACATGCCTGGGTTGCAGGCCAGGCTCCCATAAGGGGCTGCAGTAGAGGCAACCACACGATGTTTCTCTCCCTCTCTTTCTTCCTCCCTTCCCCTCTGTCTAAAAATAAATGAAATCTTAAAACAAAAAATAAATTAACATTTTCTTCTAGATGCTAAGGAAAACTAAAATATTAAAATCAGCAAATATAAAGAAAATCCTTTCAAAAATCGTATTTTATGAGAATGTTCCTTCGAGTTTCAAAAAAGGCAGAAAATCCCATGATTTGCAACAAACTAGTTTTTAAGTAAAAATTTCTCATTGTTATACAAGATACAGATGGATCTCATGAGGTCCACCCAAAATAAAGAGGTAAATACACTATTTATGGAATTATAAACTACTTTTGCCAATGTTTATAGCAGAAATCAGGTCAGGCTATATACTGATTTTATTTTTCAAAAATGAGTATCTTACTAATTTTGAATGTTGATGCTATAATTAATCCTAGAATCAGTATCAGACATTTAATTGATATATAATTTCCATGAATGTCATTTCAGGATGTCAACTGTATTTTTTTAGAAATATAGGTTATTATGAAAACTTGGTATTTAATTACATTATGTTCTCAGCCCACATAAAATATCCTATAAAATATGCATCCCAAATGTTAAGAGTAAGGCTCCTAAGTCAATCTTTTAGATGAGTAAAATAACCCTCTAGTACAGCAATTTCCAACCTTTTTCATCTCATAGGATAAACCAGTTATTAAAATTCTACAGCACATAAAAAATAGATTTTTTGCCAATCTGACCAAAAAACGGGTATAATTTTGATTCACTCACACTGGATGGCTATTGTTGTATTGGCTGTTGTCATTTTTTATTTGACAGTCTAAGGGAAAAGAGGTTAGTAGCCCTGGCTAAATAGTCAGGTATTGCATGTTTTAAAAAATCTTGTGGCATACCAGTAGGAAATCATCTAGTAGTAGATTCTTTTGGTATTGTCTGGTTTTACAGTGCACTCTCCTAATAATGCATATATTTTTAAAGATTTTATTTACTTTTAGAGAGAGGGAAGGGAAAGAGGGAATAAGAAACATCAATGTGTGGTCGCCTCTCATGTGCCCCCTGCTGGGGACCTGGCCCGAAACCCACGCATGCGTCCTGACTGGGAATTGAACTGGCGACCCTTCGGTTAAAGGCCGGTGCTCAATCCACTGAGCTATTACTAGCCAGGGCCTAATAATGCATGTTTTTTCAGAAAATACATTTAGATGTTTTGACCATCTCAAATAACCTGCAAAATGTATTGTACATCTGTAGTGCCTGCTTAATTAACAGGTTTGAAAGCTGCATTCAAGAAATGAAAACTAGTTTCTGAGCTTTTCTGTCAGGAAGACTTGACAGTAATTTCTTATCCTGACTTTCTAAGAAACAATTGAAGGAATCATAGATAATCATTATTTCACTCTCTTTTATTCTATTAAATCAAGAATTCCGTGACACTCAATTTTGATGTAGGCAATGTAAAATAAGAACACATGACATAAAGTAGTGGTTGCATAGAAAATAAGCATCCCAGAACACTGCCAAGACACAAGATGAGAACGGGGCACTGGAAATATTGCAAGACACATCCCCTTTCCTTTCAAAGTAGTGTTTCCTTTTCATTCCAGAGAAGTCATTATATTCTATGTTAATGTAATAAAATGCTGTAATATTTAAAAAAATAAGAAAAGAAATGAAAACTACTTTTACTAAGACACTGGCATAGCATGGAATAACTACACCAAGAAACCTTTAGAACATCTGAAAAGTGTGCAAAACAAAGTATATAAAATATAGAACTTAACTGTGCAGATAAAATGACAGGAACCTTCAGGCAAAAAGGTGTCATCCTATAGTGAGTAGGGCAAAGTGCACAGGGAACAAATGATTAATTCTATTACAATAAATTTGGCATTAGTCAGTAAATATGTTTAATTTTTTTAAATTTTATTTACTGATTTTTAGAGAGAGAGGAAGAGAGACAGAGGGAGAAACACCACTTCTGTTATTCTACATAAAGCATTCACTGGCTGTTTCCTGTATGTGCCCTGACCGGAGATGGAACTTGCAACCTGCCACTTTGGGACGACTCTCTAACCAACTGCGCTGGCTGGCCAGTAAATGTGTTTCAAACCGTAACACAGCCCTTGATAACACGTAATCATGGATTTTTTCAATGTTATTCTATAGTAAAAAAGTGCTAACTCATTAAGAATTTAATTAACTCTTCTAGAAATGCAAATTTGACCACGTCAGAGAAAAAGTACACATACCAAAGAACTAGGATACTTAGAACACAAATTATTGTTAGCTACTTCCCAGATATGATAGAAGAAAAAAAGTGAATTGATTGTGGTCAAAATAATTTTATGGAAAGAAAATTTTAACTTTTGGAGTTGTATTGGATCATCAATCCAAACAAAAAGTGGAGCTTAACTTCCTGATTACACAGAACTGTGAGTTTTCTATTCCCCTCTTCTCAGAACACCTACTTTATAAATCAATGGTTTGCCAGGGTCATTAATTTTCAATACCACTTAGGTACATACATGTATATTTTCAAAAGTCTGTAAACAGTATTAATCAAAAACAGTAACCATTCCATTTAGGTCTACCTAGTATAGTGAGTCAACTTCACATGCAATGAGTATAAAGATGTCATCAATATGAATACAAAAGCAAAACTACAAACTGATGTTTCATTTTGGGTTTTTTTGTTTGTTTGTTTACTTAATAATCAATTCCAAACACAGCACAGGGAAGATGGAATAAGTAAGAAAAAAAACATTTTATTTCCCCATTAACACTAAGCCATATTATTCAAAATGTGTCTCAAAATACTTAGCCAGAGTACCCATCCCAGCCACTGCAACAGAAATCCATTGAGTCGCCATCTAGATGCAGGGGCGTCCAACCTTTTGGCGTCTCTGGGCCACACAGGAAAAAGATGGGTTGTTTTGGGCCACACATTAAACACACAAACAATAATGAAAACTGATGAGCAAAAAAAAGGTCCATGCCTAATTTTCGTGATATCTGCCACCACAGATAAGCAAACATGTCCTCACATAATAACCCTAATTATGCAGTGGCCCTTTGGATAATCTTTTAAAATCATCTATCAGGTCCCAAGTTTGTGATCACTAATATAGAAAATATACATATTTAAGTAATAAAACTTAGTAATAAAATAAGTAATGTTCTAAGTAAATTTACAATTTTATGTTGGGCCGCATTCATACCCATCCTGGGCCACAGGTTGGACACTCCTGATAGAGAGAACAGCTACAATGCTATATATAATTTATTAACTTAGTTTAGTCTCTCAGTATTTAGCAAGTTTATGTAAAAATTAATATTCCCATTGGTTTATAATGACATTAATACAAATGTATAATTTCAAAGTCAACATTACTTTCACTATAACCAAAGAACTTCTTAGAAGACAGCTGTGGGTTGTGGTACAGCGGTGACTGGCTGCGGGAGTAGCACTGTCCCACAATCAGGTACACTGGGGGGGTTAGCGCGATAAGTATACACACTCTCAGTATGCCACTGTTTCCTACATCTTTGCTGTACTCATTATATGATATAAAATATTTCCTCAAATTTGAAAAACACAAATCAAGTAAGATGAATACGTTCACACCTTCATTTCAAAACCACCATTTTAAGTGGAAAAAAAAGTTCCCCATGTTTGTTAACTCTGTTCAAGAGATGGGTTGATGTAGTTTCTTTGCTACATGTACAATTTTTTAGCCTTAGTGCCTCATTACAACCAGTTTAGCAATCAGACCTCCAGTGCTTTGTTAAAAACTGCATTCAGTAAACCACAAGATTGTAAAATCTGCACTTGAATCTTTGTTATACATTGAATTATAACAAAGTCCAAAAAATGTATGACTATTCATCAACACCCTTGGAACCTGTAAATAATTGCAAAAAAATATTACGTGCATATAATTCAAACATACACTTTGTAGGATAGGGTCATAAAAATAAATACTACAATATTTTTCAACTTGATTTAAATGCTGCCTTGATGGTTAGAGTAACATTACTAACAGAATGAGTCAAGCTATCTAAAAAACTGTTTTCCAAGTAGTTAGAACAATTTTGCAAAACAAAGGTAAGCAAGAGCCTATGCTAATACATTTTTCCTGTAGTGTAATTGCTAACATGAGGTATAAATCTGTAAGCAATTAATACAATATAAATAGGTATAAGCCACCACTAAATCACAGTCTGGTGAAAAGCTTCTCAGCTAATGCAGTTTAGTGTGGAGGTGAGGAGGGGATATGGGTATTAAGAGGGGAAGGGAAAGGCAGGGTAGGTTCCAGTGGGAGCATCGTTTACGCACCTATCATTATCACCGTCCTGTATGTAACAGTCCACTGTTGCAAAAAGGAAAATCCTTTCCAAGTATGTGGGTCCAGAATATACTTTATGTAGCATTAAGATTACTTCAGTATTACTAATGCTTCATCTGATTTATATTTGGATATACACATAATCATAAATGTATATCAAAAACTATAAACAGAATTTTAAAACTTTTATCTCATTTTTGAAAAGTTAACAGTTAAGACTGAACTATGTACTACAGAATTTTCTAAACTATCTAAACTCGGGTAAAACTAAAGGAAATCATTACTATTTCTTTAGCAAATGGCTTGTGCGAAACCTCAAGCTCACTCATCTTTTTATAGATGGGTTTATTTGATGAGGATTGTGATCCAATGATTGTTTAGCAGCAATTTTACCAAACTGTAAATTCTTTTATTAACAGGCATTATAAACAGATAATACTAATCTTATTTAAAAACCATGAGTGCCACACCGGTGAATATACAGCTCATGAATAACTTAAAAAGTTTTCCCCATTTTAAAAGGCAACACTCAGCATACAAAAACCTATATACTAAACAAAGAGGCTCTAATACGGATACATGATTGACATGTCTAAAATGATATATATATACAGTACATAATGAAAGTTAATTTTATGTTCAGTACATTTTTTCTATATGATTCCCTTCATGCTTCACTCTCCCCAGAAACTGAATTCTGAACTTCCTCTTCTAAAATTGGTACAATCAGGTTATCCTTGGACATCAAATTGTATTTCATCACAAATTTAGTAAACCGATGACACAAAAATGTTTCATTCTGTAAAGAAGAAAAAAATGCTATTTTAATTTACTACCCCAAACCAAAAAAACTAGACATAATATCAGCATATATTGTCATTCTGATAAGGATGCATCAGGATAACTATTAAAATATACTTACTTCATATTCATCAAATATCTGCCGATGATGAAAATAAGCATGTGAAAATATTCTGTAAATCCTACGGCATACTGATCCTAGTTTTGCTACAGATGATTCCTTTATGCTAACCCTAGAAACAGAAATCATAGAGGTTCATCGAGCTGGACAGATCTTAGGAACAATATATTCTAATCTTCTCAGTTCACAAATGTGGAAACAGACACCTTGGAAAAATAACTTCTCGGTCCAAGATCAAAGTGCTAGTAAG
>VMDR010036715.1:0-10430 GCA_007922815.1 Macrotus californicus | reverse complement strand
TCTACTTGTTATTTGTTTTGGGGTCCATGAGTTAAACTTAACCTCCCCTTTGTTCCTTCCTTCCTTCATTCATTCACTCAACAAATGATTATCAGTGACCTTGGGCACATCTATTTAACATTTTAGTGCCTCACTTTGCTAATCTGTAAAATGAGAGTGGTGGTGAGGAAGCAATGAATTAATATATGTAAAGTGTTTGAGTACTCTCTGTGATGGAGAAGGTGCTCAATATTACTTATAATAATTATTATTTATATAAAACATTTATATTTTATACTATATAATATGAGGTCTGTCTAGAAGGTATCTAGCCATGTTTTATGAAAAAAAAAGACATTTATTGAAGAATATATAAGAAACATTGTACATAGGACAATGACTTCTCAGTCCCCATCATAGTAGGCACATTGGGACCTCACACAGTTCTCTCAATCACCATCAGCTGCCCCATCGTATTTTCCTGAATCTCATCGATATTTCCTGATATCCCTCCCTTCTCAAAGGTGATTTTAGTTTTGGGAAAAGCCAGAACTTGCAGGGCACCAAATCTGGGCTGTAGGTGGGCTGAGTCACCTGAGTGATTTGATATTTTGCCAAAAAAACTTGCATAAGATATGATATGTGAGCAGGTGTATTGTCTTGATGAAGCTGCCAATCACCAGTTGCCCATAGCCGCAGCTTCCTGAATCATCCGAATAGTTTCCATGAAGGAATGTTCAAGCTTAATGTGAAATTTCATGCAGATTCGTTTGCTCTACTCGCTCAGTCGTTTTGAATGTGATGCCATATAGTACACATGCTCCCGCAATGGTGTCTACTGTCCCTACTGACTAGTACAGTGAAGTTGTCATTGTTCACGCATGTGCATTCCAGTCCACTCTCCTTGGCTGCCAGGTTACATCCAAGTTGTGCAAAAACATTCATTATGTTAACAATGGCTTGGCCTTTTCTGGACAACCTTGTATATTAATTTACACATATTTTTATACCATATTTATATAAATAAATTTATCATTATCCTATGTGACTTTACATTTGTTAGTATATGTTCTGATGCTCTCTTAACACTGACAGTCTTATGTAATGTCCAGTAAAGTAGTCAAGGTCCTTTTGAGATAGGACACGAGGTCGTCACGCCAGTTTCTCTTCTTCGATTTTTATTAGAATTTAAAATATGATTTCAACTCCCTTACATGTTACTTCATATCTTTAAAAATTCCAGGTTTGATTTCTATTTTCTTTGTAGTAATGCTAAATTTATAAACTATAACTCCTTTTCCAGAATGATTTGTGCTCCTTTTCCTGTTTAGCAAATTTTAATGTTTTGTTCTCATAAGTTCTCCTTGAGTTCAGTGTTTAATGTAATAAGCACATGGCTAACAAATGGCATCATTTATATGTATTTTTTTAAAAACTGAAGTCTTAATGAAAATACCCTCAAATCGTTTGATTTATGAATTAACTAGAATATTATCTTCATGTTTAGAATCATGTACAGAGAAATGAAGGATTCTGACAAGGAAAAGGAAAATGAAAAAGTGGTAAGTTATATATAGAAAATTGGTCTTGTTTTTGGCTATTTAGGAAAAAAAGAAAAAGAAAAATTAACACTGTTTCAGTTGCACATTTGAGGGAGAAATCACTAACGTGGAATTCTTTAAATTAAGTGCATGATCTTAAAGCTACCTTTTGTAATGCATGTAAATAGCACAGACTTTGTAATCGGGAAAGGCCGACATTTGGTTTTCCTATTGTAGGGCTGTTGGTCTGTAGAGCATGTGGAACAGTACCTTGGCACTGATGAATTACCAAAGAATGACTTGATAACCTACCTGCAGAAGAATGCAGACGCCGCTTTCCTGCGCCACTGGAAATTAACTGGCACTAATAAAAGTATCAGGAAAAACAGAAATTGTTCGCAGCTCATAGCTGCATATAAGGTATATATTGGCATCAAAACACTATTTTGATTGGGAATAGCTTTGTGCTTTGTTTTGCAGCTTTTAAAGATTCTTAAGGAAGAGCAGTTTATTGGGACATACTAAAAATAGTATTGAATTAGTGTTGATGTGTCAACGCTAAAGTTTTAAATATGGTTTGTGGCATTCACACCTAGTGCGTGGTCTTAACTGTGGCTTATAGTGCTTTTATTTTATTTGTGAGTTTGGGTGGTTTAGAGCACATGCATTTTCTACTTGGGCGATACTGTTTTTCTTTAAAAGAGGGTAATTATTTGAAAAGTTCCAGCCTTTTCAAAGTAATACTAATAGGACGATATATTGCTTTTCTTGAAAATGTGATTAATGACTAGTTTTGCTAATTGTTTCCTCAGGATTTTTGTGAGCATGGAACAAAGTCTGGCTTAAGCCAGGGAGCCATTTCTACTCTTCAAAGTAGTGATATTCTTAATTTGACAAAAGAACAGCCTCAGGCCAAAGCAGGCAATGGACAGAATTCTTGTGGAGTAGAAGACGTCCTTCAGCTTCTACGTATTCTGTATATAGTTGCAAGTGACCCTTATTCAAGAATATCCCAAGAAGGTTTGTAAGAAGCTTTGTTCCCTTTCTGTGGCATTTTTAAAAACAAATCAGCTTCTATTTTTATTAATTTCATTAATTTTACAGAAGGTGATGAGCAGCCTCAGTTTACTTTTCCACCAGATGAATTCACTAGCAAAAAAATTACAACAAAAATTTTGCAGCAGATTGAGGTAATAAAATCAAATAGTTAAAACTCTTAACTCTGTAACCTTTGGACTTGCAAAGTATTGCCTCTCCTTCCTTTATGACCTCCCACCATCTGTCCCTTCCCTCAGATTCAGTGATTTGGGCCTTATGGTTCATTGCACTCCTTTATTTGATTCCATTTAAGAATTAACTCCCTTTTGTTTTTTTTAAATAATTGCCTGAGACATTGTTATTTGTTAATTTGCAGGAACCGTTGGCATTGGCAAGTGGGGCTCTTCCCGATTGGTGCGAACAATTAACTAGCAAGTGTCCTTTTCTCATACCATTTGAGACTAGACAACTTTATTTCACGTGTACGGCATTTGGTGCATCAAGGTAGGGAGTGTATCCTTTTATATTTTTAGAATAGTTTTTTAATGTTAGATAAGCTCAAAATGTACAAAATATATTTTATATCAAGACTGATGAAGAGAATATATTACCTTGCTTTTTTAAAAAGATTTGTCAACATTGAAATATTACTTGGTTTCCAGCTGGACATAAGCTCTCTTGGAGTAGTGTGGATTGGACTCTTGGAATAGTGTGGGCTGGAGTATGTACAGTCACCCCTCAGTATCTGCTGGGGGGTGGGTTCCAGGAACCCCATGGATACCAAAACCCACGGGCGCTCAAGTCCCTGAGCCAGCCCCTGTCAGTGGGCTCCGCATCCATGGACACAAAGAGCTTGCTGTGCGGTTCTCTGTCAGCTAGCATGTACTGTGTAGTTCTTAAGTAGCGCACTTCAGTTACTAGTTGCTGAAATTTCCGGGAATACCAAATTACATGCTTGCAAATAGCTTTCGTAGCATTGAAATACATTTACCATCTGACCATTTAACGTATTTTGCTTATTTTTGTTTCTCTTCCATTAGATGAAAGTTTAATGAGGGTGGGAATTTCTGGCTGTTTTGCTCAAAGTAGCTAATAGATGTAAAAATGTTATAATTTAAAATGGAACTGTTTGTTTTCCTGATAAGTTACATTGTTGTATCATTTCATGCCATTTACAAAGCATTTGTACACATGGAACTTCAGGCCTGGTGCTTAAGTGGCATTGATTATGATTTCTGTTTTATAGATGAAGCATTGATTTCAGAGTACTTAGTCGAGTTGCCTGACATTACCAAAAAACGTAACACACATGAGAGTAGGTCTTCTTATTCCTAGTTTAAGATATTTCCTCCTACCCTAGATGTGTTAGCTCTGCGTTGCTAAAAAGAAAATGTTGTAAAATCACACTACCATTTTTTTAAAAATTTAATTAGAGTTTATTTGAGCTAAACATTGGACACAACTGGAAGCAAGATCTCAACAGACTTGAGAAAATACTCCCAAAAATCACCATACCATTGTAATGGTGACTTTCAGATTGTATCAAGGTAATAAAGGTAGCTTAACCATTGTTTAGTTTCTCTGATGGTAGGAAGTGTTTGTATTTTTATGTACTGGCTTGGTAGTCCGTTCCCCTGTTGCTGTATGCTGCAGCTACATAGGCATTTTTCTATGTCAGGGCAATAGTGTGGTTACAAAACCGACGTGAAGCCACTGTGGAAAGGACAAGGACCACGAGTAGTGTGAGGCGTGATGATCCTGGAGAGTTTCGAGTTGGTCGTCTGAAGCACGAGAGAGTGAAAGTTCCACGGGGTGAATCGCTGATGGAATGGGCTGAGAACGTCATGCAGATCCATGCAGATCGGAAGTCAGTTCTTGAGGTACCTCTTGTAAAATTTGTTTGTGTGCAGGAATGACAGAGAACCAGCCAGTCTATCCACTGCCTAAAAATTACATTAGGTGGAAGTGAGGAGGAATTTCTCTGCCCTTTTTGCAAAGGCCTCCTCCAGCAGAGCATCTTTCATAAGAGGATGTCAGCTCACCTCAGGGGTCAGGATCTTGTCACTTAATGAGCAGCAAATGATATCTTCACTCTTGAGATGGGGAAATGCTTGGCCTATTTGAAGGACCTACCTGTTTCTTAAGCAAAGCCTAGACCAAATAATAGTACGCATGAAGGATTCTTTTTGAAACTCTAAATGTTACCTTTATGTAAGCTATGCTGTTAGATATCTCCATTCTTGGAGCGCATTGTTTTACAATACTGTTTCACTTAGATTGTGCTTGGTATTTATGATAGAGATGGTATTGTGGGCATTGTTGATTATATGTTATATACATATTATTTCTTATAGGAGGGATAATGGGAGAATTGTCTGTCAACAGATTTGAACCAGCTGGTTTATCTTTTGGATCATAGATGATCCCAATGAATAGATCTCTAGAAAAAAATAAAAGATTTATTCTTTGTACCCTAAATAAATAATCCTCAGTTATTTACTTATTTAGTTTTACTATGCACTGTGTGCTTGTTAAGCTGCCTGAAATCATTTTTTGAACAGGTAGAATCTGGATAAAAGCCTTTAAAGTGATTACCTAAAAGTCAGAAATAAGTGGAAGAGTTTAGATTTTGTTGCTGCATAGACACATACAATCTATAAACATCATTTCCTTGAGCAAATGATTTAACCTCTTTATCTCAAATCTGACTTCCTCTGGTGTGAAAAGGCGGTCACATAGGAATTCTGCCTGCACCTAGTGTTTCAGTTTCCACGGCTCCCTTTACCCGCGGTTCGGTTGGACAATATTAAATGAAACATTTCAGAAATGAACAGTTCGTAACCTTCAAATTGCCCCCGTGCTGGGCACGGTGCAGTCTTGTGCTGTCTGTGAATCATGCCTTTGTCTGGTGTTGTGGCACTGTATATGCTGCCTGCCTGTTCATCACTTAGTAGCTATCTCAGATATCAAATATCTAGAAAGAGACCACATTCAATATACTGTAACTTTTATTACAGTGTATTGTTATACTTTACTGCTGTCGGTAATCTTCTGCTGTGCCTGACTTAACAAAGTTTTCGTGGGTAAGTATACACAGGAAAAAATATAGTATACATAGGGTTTGGTACTATTCACAGTTTCAGGCGTTCCTGGGGGGTCTTGGAACATAGCCCCCCTGGATGAAAAGAAACTACTGCTATCTATTTTGTAGGGGTGTTGGGAGAAGTAATTTATTAATAATGCTTACCACAGTGTTTAGACATGTAATAATAGTGTACAAGGAAAATGAAAAATACTTCCATGTTGCTTACATTACACTGCTGCTATAAAACAAATACATTACTGGATTGGATATGACTTAGTTACGGCAGGAATGGGATCATTTAAGCTGACTTCTACCTATCATTTACTTGTTCATATTTCAGGTTGAATTTTTAGGAGAAGAAGGAACTGGCTTGGGACCTACATTAGAGTTTTATGCTCTGGTGGCGGCAGAATTCCAGAGAACTGACTTGGGAGCTTGGCTTTGTGATGATAACTTTCCAGATGATGAGTCCCGTCATGTAAGATTTATTTTCCATTTTATGATTTGATTTGTGATTTTGCTTTTAGAAATTGTTAAAAATAAGTTATGCTTTTGGGACATAAGCCAGGTTTTTTAAATATTAATTTATTATTCAATAATCTTGATATTATTAAAATGTTTTTGAAGGATAATATTTAGTTGCAAAAAATAATTTAATAAAATGTGTATATAAGTACTTTTAGATAGCTAAGTTAAAGATGTTTAATGTTTATGGATATTTAATTTTACTTACATTTCTCCCTCTAAAACATTAGGTTGATCTTGGAGGTGGTTTGAAACCTCCTGGATACTATGTGCAGAGATCATGTGGACTGTTTACGGCACCATTTCCACAAGACAGCGATGAGCTTGAAAGGATTACAAAACTCTTTCATTTCCTTGGAATTTTCTTGGCCAAATGCATTCAAGATAATAGACTTGTGGACTTGCCTATTTCTAAACCTTTCTTTAAACTCATGTGTATGGGTGACATTAAAAGCAATATCAGTAAACTGATTTATGAGTCACGAGGTGACAGAGACTTACACTGTACTGAAAGTCAGTCTGAAGCTTCTACAGAAGAAGGTCATGATTCACTCTCAGTAGGAAGCTTTGAAGAGGATTCAAAATCAGAGTTTATTCTGGATCCCCCCAAACCAAAACCCCCAGCTTGGTTTAATGGAATATTAACTTGGGAAGACTTTGAACTAGTAAACCCACACAGAGCCAGATTTTTAAAAGAAATTAAAGACCTTGCTATCAAGAGGCGCCAGATTTTAAGCAACAAAGGTCTTTCTGAGGATGAGAAGAACACAAAATTACAGGAACTAGTGCTAAAGAATCCATCAGGATCTGGGCCTCCACTTAGCATAGAGGATTTAGGGTAAGCTTTATATAAACATTCTTCAACCTAATGGATAAATAAATTTTAAAGCTTTTGTTTCTTTGTCCCCACAAATTTGCAATATTTCAGTAAAAGGCTGTTAAGAACAATAATGTACTATAGGAAATGTTATTGCTTTTAATTTAAAAAAATTTCTTATTTTATTTTAGAGAGAGAGAGGAAGGAAGAGAGAAACACCAATTTGTTGTTCCACTTATCTTATGCATTCATTGGTTGATTCTTTTATGTGCCCTGGCTGGGGATTGAACCTGCAACCTTGGTGTATTGGGATGACACTCTAACCATCTGAGCTACCTGGCCAGGGCAGGAAATATTCATTATTGATTTGAATCTTTGATTTGCTGTTATTACATAGATAACTCAGAATGCCAGAATATAGTTGATTAATCAACAAATGTGATAAATATATATGTGGTGTGAAAAAGTCAAAAGCCAGAAATATTTTGACAAATATATTAGCTAACTAATATGTAGCCTACATGGCAAAGCTCAAAGCAATTTGCTCTGTAAGTAAGCCTTATTCCCAATGGCTGTATTAACTAACTGATATGCCACAAGTCTTTTGATAAACTTCTATTAATTTATATGTATACATATAATTATTATAACCTTGGTAAGTTTTATTATGGTTTTGGGGTGACCACAAAGTTTGCTTCCCCTCCCTCCCTTATATTCAGAGTTTGGTAGAGGGTGGGTTGGTGGCATAGCCTGAATAACTTTAGTGAAGCAATAGTTTCTTCTTGTAGAAAAATAATCTTATAAATATGTTGCCATAATTCATTGCAAAAATCTTTAGTCATTCATTTTGTGCCATAATGGGGAAATGAAATATGGAAAGGTGTTTTTATGCATTCTTGCAAAGCCAGGTTAGGTAACAGATTGGCCTAACAGTTTTTGTGTATAGGATTTGCATTTTATTTTTATTTTTAATTTTTAAAAAAGATTTTATTTAGTTTTAGAGAGAGGGGAAGGGAAGGAGAAAGAGAGTAAGAGAGAACCGTCGATTGGTTGATTAATGCGCCTTGACCGGGAACTGAACCTGCAACTCAGGCTTGTTCCCTGACTAGGAATCAAACCCCGTGACCTTTCACTTTGTGGCACGACACCCAACCAACTGAGCCACACCAATCAGGGCAGGATTTGCATTTAAAAATGCCTCATGCTTAATATCTAAGCTGGTACTGTATATACTGAGTATTTTGCTGGAGAAGGGGGGGCTCATGGTTTTTGTGCTGATGTAATAAAAATTAAGTACCAGCAGTAGCTGAATCTTAATCTAATCCTTATTTGTCCTTCCAGTTTAAATTTCCAGTTTTGCCCTTCCTCAAGAATATATGGTTTTACAGCTGTGGATCTCAAGCCAAGTGGTGAAGATGAGGTAAAAATTTTGCCTTTGATACAGTTTTACGTTCAGAATCGTCCTCTTCCTGAAGCCAGTTGTACTAGGCACTACTGAAATATTCCTAGATATAAACAATAATGTTGGCAAATTTTTCTTTGCAGATGGTAACAATGGATAATGCAGAAGAATATGTGGATTTGATGTTTGACTTTTGTATGCATACGGGTATTCAGAAACAGATGGAAGCCTTTAGAGGTAATTTTTAAGTCTCTTTTGCTTAATCCCTCTACTTTCACTTTGAGGCATTTGAAATTAAAGTACTGCTTTGGTCAAGAATTGCTGTAATCTCCTGATTTGCCCTCTAGTTTTTTTGTCTTCCTAATGGTCCTGCACTGTATCTGGAACAGGTTGGAACATCGGCAAGCTGTCACATACACTCAACTTTGCTACTCCTGAGTTACGGGGGGGCCACTTTTGGGTCCATTTCCTCGTTTGTTAGTGGTCAGTAGGTTGCATTCTTCCCACAGTACATGATCAAGATGAATTAAACCATGCTAGAACCTAAGTTCTTCTGGTGAAGATTGAGGCAAAATATATTAGACCTTTCAAAACTAATTGGTTTTGAAAATGAAAACAGCTTTGGTTGGCTTATATGGCACAACGGGAAATTAGAATGTGGTGCTGACCATAGTGACTGAATATTCTCTGTTCACATTTGTGATACTGAGCAGAGGTTTCACTTTAAACTCTAACAGTTTTTTCAAGCTATTTAATCTGTATATATTTTCAAACATTTATTAATATTTTGATTTGAAATTTGGTATTTTGAAATTGTAATTTAGAAACTCAGTTATGCTTTTTTTCCCTGTGTACCTAATGTAGATGGGTTTAATAAAGTTTTTCCAATGGAGAAATTAAGTTCCTTCAGCCATGAAGAAGTCCAGATGATCCTTTGTGGAAACCAGTCACCATCCTGGGCAGCAGAGGATATTATCAATTATACTGAACCTAAGTTAGGCTATACACGTGACAGGTATGTGTTGGCTATTTTTAAAATAAAAGTGTTTATGTCCCCAAGTCAAGTGGTAGATGATCTCTAAAGAACTTTGATTCAGTGAATTACGTTTATAAAGTGGTGAAAAGCAGTTAAAACTCGCTGTTACCAAGAAGCATATCCATTGGTAAGACAGTTTACACAGAAAGGCGACTGAGTCTTGGCTAAGTTCAGATTCCTTTTCTCACTGTTTTATTATTTTCAAAATTGAGTAAACTGTAAACTCTTAGGCTTATTGCTTTTATGTTAACATTTTATTTCTTTCCTTTTTATTGAATTTATTGGGGTGACACTGGTTAACGATTATACAGGTTTTAGGCACACAATTCTACAACACATCATCTGTGCAGTATACTATGTGTTCAGGTCTCTGTCACCATTTATCCCCCGACACCTTCCTCTACCTCCCTCCAACCCTCCCCCAGAAATCAACACTGTTGTCTGCTTCCATAAGTTTTCTCTCCCTTTCCTTGTCTTTTTTGCTCAATCCCTCCACAATCTCCTATCTAGATGCCTCTCTCCCCCCCTTCCCCATAGCTGTCTGCCTGCTCTCTCAGTCTGTCACTATTTTGCTTGATAGTTCATTTTGTTTCTTAGATTTCCACATAGGAGTGAAATCACATGGTATTTGTCTTTCTCACACGGGCTTATTTCACTTAGCATAATATTCTCCAGGTCCATCCATGCTATTGCAAAGGGTAAGATTTTCTTTTTTTCTTTTTAAATAGCCGAGTGCTATTCCATTGTGTAAATGTACATTTTCAAATAATTCAAATTTATAGAAAAGTTGAAGAATAGTTGAAAGAATTCCCCATATATCTTTTGTCCAGATTCACCTGTACTTAAGATTTTGCTGTATTTCTTTATATACATGCACACACACACCTGCACATAATAAATGTGTATATGTATAGACACACAGGCACATACTATTTTTTTAAACCACCCGAGAATGTTATATTTATCATGTCCCTTCACTCTTTAATACTTCAGTGTACATTTTTGAG
>VMDR010036714.1:0-10441 GCA_007922815.1 Macrotus californicus | reverse complement strand
ATTCAGACTTGATACTAAATTTTAGAGAAAATATGTAATCTAAAAGTTAATTTAAAAAATATATAGACTTTGCTGGACAAGGCCCAACTCACTGATCCATACCAGTCAGGGCTGATTTTTACACTCTTGATGGTCTTCAGGAAGCTAGTGATAAGATTTGCATTTTTAGCATTATAAAATGTCTTTGACCTGGCTGATGGGGCTCAGTGGACTGAGTGCTGGCCTGCAAACCAAAGGGTTGCTTGTTCAATTCCCAGTCAGGGCACATGCCTGGATTGCAGGCCAGGTCCCCAGTTGGGGGCACAGGAAAAGCAACCACACATTGATGTTTCTCCCCCTCTCTTTCTCCATCCCTTCCCTTTTGTCTAAAAATAAATTAGTTAATTAAAAAAATAAAAATAAAATGCCTTCACTTGTTTGAAAATTTTATTTGATTAATATTAACATTCGTGACAATTATGCTTTACAATACATCCTTAAAAATAATGTAACAATTATTCAGACACTATCCAGTTTTACTGATTATTCCTGTTCATATAAAATATCATAAATTATTTGGGATAACATTTGTCAAACATCAAATGTGTGTTTTGAATGTCTCTCAAATGAGCCAGTCAGTTTGACAATTGAATGTACATAGGTGATTTTGAAACTACCAAATGAGTCTGATCATTCAGATAAAATATTAGTGAGATGTTAGTTTTTTATTATCTAGTTGAATACGCATTTTATGAATATTAAGTTCTCAGTTGTGATGGTGTCACAAAGAAAATATGTATGATAAGCAAACAGTCAAATGTCGTGTGTGTGTGCAGCCCTTTAACTAAGGACTGATGTATTGCAATTGATGGCTCTAATATCATCTTCTTACCCATTCTAAGCAAAGAAATAGTAGAATTCAACTTTCAACAAATATTTTTCTTATCCCTCTTATGTACCAGGTACGTATAGATGCTGGAAATTCAGCAGTGACCAAAACAAGAAGAGGAAAACAGACAATGAGCAAAGCAATTGTATGTGCAGTAATGGAAGCCACCGACAACCACTAATCTACTTTTTTACAATGGTTAATTTGGTTAGATACAGTTGAGCATAGTTAGTTGGGAAAACAGGAGTGTTATTGCTACAATAGATAATATATTTTTATGTTTACCTTAGTAGGTAAGGTCATACTCCAAAGTGGTTATATTACGTTACATTCTTTTTTCATTGTTGTGCAATTACGGTTGTTCCCATTTTCCCCTCATTACTCTCCCCTGCCCTACCCAACCCCGACACCCACATTCCATTCTCTCCCATCTGTGTTGTCTTTGTTCATGGGTCCTTTATACATGTTCCTTGATGACCCTTCCCCTTCATTGCCCTGTTATACCCTTCTTGCCTCCCCTCTGGTCATTGTCAGTTTGTTCTTTATTTTCAGGTCTCTGGTTATATTTTACTCACTTGTTTGTTTTGTTGATTAGGTTCCACTTATAGGTGAGATCATATGGTATTTGTCTTTCACTGTCTGGCTTATTTCACTTGGCATAATGCTCTCCAGTTCCATGCTGTCAGGAAGGGTAGGAGCTCCTTCTTTCTGTTGTGTAGTATTCCACTGTGTAAATGTACCCCAGTTTTTTGTTATATTCTAACCAACAATGTTTGAAAGTTTTAGTTGTTTCATATTTTTACCAATACTTACTCTAAATCTTTTCAATTTAACTCAAATCTTTTCAATTTAACTCTAAGCACATCTTGTTGTGCTTTTATTTCCTTGATCTATTGTGCTTATGTTTTCCTGATGACTAGACATACTGAATGTTTTCATTTGACTACTGTATACTTTCTTGTGTAAAGTATCTGTTTACATTTGCCATTTTTGTTTGATTTAATGAGTTGATTATTTTATTATTTTTGAGCTGTAAGAGTTCTTTTATATTCTGCCTACAAGCTCAGTGAAACACATGATTTGCAATTGGAGTATTTAATCCATTGACTTGTATTGTAATATTTACTGTAAATTCTGGATATAGGTCTAACATTTTATTAATCATGGTTTTTTTACATATCTTTTCTGCTTTGCATTTATCTCTTCCTTCTGATTGGCTCTTTTGGGGGATTGTGTCAATATTTTTTAGAATTCTGCTTTGATTTTTCAATTGGCTTTATTTCAGTGTTTCTTTGCAATATTTTTAATGGTTGCAGAGGGACAACAGTAGATAACCTGAACCTTCCATGGTCCATGATTAAATTTAACTTCAGAATAAAAGCTTCAAAAATTGAAACTCATCCCCGCTACAACTGTGCACCGTTCAATGCCTTAAGACAGTTTTGCTTTTGTTTTACATTTGGCAAGTTTAATAGTCGTTTTCTGCTGGGAAATCTACACGATTTTCTTAATATTTTATTCTCTTGCATGATGTGATGGTTAATTTTATGTGTCAACTTGACTGGGCTAAGGGATGCCCAAATAGCTGATCAAACATTATTTCCAGGTATGTCTCTGAGACAGTTCCATAAAGAGGTTAGCATTTGAACCAGTAAGACTCAGTAAAGAAGATCTGTCTTTGCC
This sequence comes from Macrotus californicus, assembly GCA_007922815.1. Taxonomy (NCBI): domain Eukaryota; kingdom Metazoa; phylum Chordata; class Mammalia; order Chiroptera; family Phyllostomidae; genus Macrotus; species Macrotus californicus. The sequence goes on along the minus strand of VMDR010036714.1, from coordinate 7,890 downwards.
AATGATGGGGGGCATCATCCAATTCTTTGAGGACCCAAATAGCACAAAAAAGTGGAGGAAAAGTGATTTCTCTTTCTCTCATCTTGAGCTGGGACATCCATCTTTTCCTGCCCTCAGATACTAGCGTTCCTGGTTCTCAGGCTGGTAGATAAAAATTGCATTATATCAGCAGATTTTTGATTCTCAGGCTCACAGATAGCAGATCTTAGAACTTCTAGACCTCCATAACTGAGTGAGTCAATTTCTATAATTAATCTCTTTCAATCATATATGTATGTGTATGTATATATCTATATATATATGGTCTATCTAGAAAATATCTATCCATGTACTATGAAAAATAGAGACATTTATTGTAGAAGATACAAGATACAGAAAACATTGTACATAGGACAATGACACCATAGTCCTCTTCAAAGTAGGAACCTTGGGACCTCACATAGTTCTCCCAATAGCCATCAGCTGCCCCATTATATCTTCTTGAATCTCATGGACAGTCTGAAATCTCCTCCCTTGTCATGTTTGTTCTGGGAAAAGCCAGAAGTCACAGACCTCCACATATGAACTGTAGGGGGACTGAATCACCTGGGTGACTTGATGTTTTGCCAAAAATCTCTGCATGAGACATGATGCACGAGTGGGTGCATTATTGTGATGTAGCTGCCAGTCACTGAATGCCCATACCTGCAGCCTTCTGAGTCATCTGAAGAGTTTTCATGAAGGAATGTTCAAGTTTAACACAAAATCTGATGCACATTCATTGCTCTACTCAGCTATTTTGAATGCAAGGGTCACACAGTACACATGCTCACTCAAAGGTATCTACCACCTACACTGACTAGTACAGTGAAGTCATCATTATTCATGCATGTGCATTCCAGTCTACTCTCCTTGGCTGCCAGGTTACATCGATGTCACTCAAATTGTTCTTGTTAATTAACAATTGTTGGACTTTTTCTGGACAGACCTCTTATATATATCCATATATGTATTTCTCATATACATATATTCTATTGATTTAATTTCCTCTGGATTCTTATTAATACAAATGCTAACCATTAATTTACTATAAGAAAATATCTTAGACTTGATAGTCTCAAATTGAAGACACAGTATACACTAACATAACATAGAAATATATTTGTTAATTAAATGAGTCTTCCTGAGAAGTCTATGGCTGGAAAAAACACAATTTTTTTTCATTATAGCTGGCACACAACATTGCATTAGTTTCGAACAGCATAGTGGTTTAACAATCACATATGTTATGATGTGATCACCACACTAACTCTAGGAGTCCTCTTTACTATTGTCACCCATCCTGCTGGCCCCCTGCCGACTGGCAACCATCAGTTTGTCCCCTGTATCTGTAAATCTGCTTTTATTTCATTTTATTTGTTCATTCATTTATTTTTTTAAGATTCCACATATAAGTGAAATGTCTATATCTATACATATATCTACTTATTTATCTACCTACCTACCTACCACATCTTTGTTTTTTTTCCTCCTCAATGACAATAAATCAATGACTGAAACAGATACAGTACTTATTTTTTTCTCTTAACTTCTTGCAGGGTGCCCAACCTGCAGCCCACAGGCCACATGCAGCTCAGGATAGCTATGAATGCCGCCCAACACAAAGCTGTAAATTCACTTAAAACACTGTGAGATTTTTTTTGTGTGATTATGTGTCGCAATGTATTTAATGTGTGGCCCAAGACAACTCTTCCAGTGTGGCCCAGAGGTGCTAAAAGTTTGGATACTCGTGTAAGAGGAATCTCCCTGTTAATGCATACAGATCTATCTTATTCCTTTTTATTGTTATTACACCTGAGATAACTCTTTTTTTTTTTTTGTCTTTTCCATTCCCTCATGATCCTCCTCTTTCGCAACTCTAAGCTTGTTTTCTCATCTATGGGCCTGTTTCTTTGTTTTGTTTTGTTTATTAATTCATTTATTTTTTTAGATTGTACATATAAGTGAAATACAGTGTTCATCTTTCTCCATCTGACTTATTCCACTTAGGATAATACTCTCTAGGTCCATCCATGTTGCCACAAATGGCAAGATTTCATTCTTTTTTATTACTGAGTAATACTCCATCACATCTTCTCTGTCCATTCATCTGTGTGTGAACATTTAAATTGCTTCCATATCTTGGCCATTATAAGTAATGCTGCAATAGCATAGGGGTGCTATATCTTTTGAATTAGTGTTTTTACTTACTTTGGATCAATACCTAGAAGTAGAACTGCTGAGTCATATGGCAGTATTCCATAGTGGCTATACCAGTTTACAATCCCACAAACAGTGCATGAGGGTTCCCTTTCTCAACGTTCTCACCAATACATGTTATTTGTTGATTTTTTGATAATAGCCATTCTAAGAGGTGTGAGATGGTATGTCATCATTGCTTTGATTTGAATATCCTTGATGTTAAGCATCTTTGCATATGTCTGTGACTCTGTATGTCTTCTTTGGAGAAATATCTTTTCATGGCATCTACCCATTTTTAATCAGATTGTTTTGATGTTGAGTTGTGTGAATTCCTTATAGATTTTGGATATTAACACTTTACTAGATATATCATTTACAAATATCTTCTCCCACTTAGTCTAAGTTGTCTTTTCATTTGTCCATGATATTCACTGCTGCACAGCAGCTTTTTAGTTTGAAGTAGTCTCACTTGTTTATTGTTGTCCTTCCCTGAGGAGACTTATCCAAAGAGATATCGCTAAGAGTGATGTCAAAAAATTTATTGCCTATGTTTTCTTCTTGGATTTTTTTAATCCTCACCTGAAGGCATTCTTTCACTGCTTTTTTTTTTTCTTTTTAGAGAGAGGAATGGACAGAGGAATGGGAAGATACAAACATCAATGAAAGAGAGAAGCATCAATTGGTTTCCTCTCATATGTGATTGGACTGGGAGATGAACACACAACCTAGGTAAGTACCCTGATCAGAATTTGAACCCACAACCTGTGGCTGTGAGACCATGCTCCAACCAACTGAGCCATACTGGCCAGGGCTTTTCTAGGATTTTTATGGCTTCAGTTCTTACATTTAAATTGTTAATCCATTTTAATGTATTTTTAAAGTATATTTTATTGATTATGCTATTACAGTTGTTCCTTTTTTATTCCTTCCCTTTATTCCCCCCTGACCTGAAAGCCCCCTCCTATGAGCATTCCCACCCCTTAGTTCATGTCCATGGGTTGTATATATAAATTCTTTGGCTTCTACGTGTCCTACACTATTCTTACCCCCGCCCCCTGTCTATTTTCTACCTACCATTTATGATTTTTATTCCTTATAACTTTTCCCCATTCTTCCCCCTTCCCCTCCCTGCTGATAACCCTCCATGTAATCTCCATTTCTGTGATTCTGTTCCTGTTCTAGTTGTTTGCTTAGTTTGTTTTTGTTTTTCTAGGTTCAGCTGATTGTTGTTAGTTTGTTGTCATTTTACTGTTCTTAGTTTTTCATCTTCTTCTTTTTCTTAGATAAATACCTTTAACATTTCATATAATAAGGGTTTGGTGATGATGAACTCTTTTAACTTGACCTTATCTGGGAAGCACTTTCTCTGCCCCTCCATTTTAAATAATAGCTTTTCTGGATAGAGTAATCTTGGATGTAGGTTCTTGCCTTTCATGACTTTGAATACTTCTTTCCCATCCCTTCTTGCCATTAAGGTTTCTTTTGAGAAATTAGCCAATAGTCTAATGGGCACTCCTTTGTAGGTAACTGTCTCCTTTTCTCTTGATGCTTTTCAGATTCTTTCCTTCTCTTTCACCTTGGGTAATATAAGTATGATGTGACTTGGTGTGTTCTTCCTTGGGTCCAACTTTTTGGGGACTGTCTGAGCTTCCTGGGCTTCCTGAAAGTCTACTTCCTTTGCCAGATTAGAGCAGATCTCCATTATTTGTTCAAATAAGTTTTCAATTTCTTGCTCTTCCTCTTCTCCTTCTGGCACCCCTATGATTCAGATGGTGGAACGTTTAAAGTTGTCCTAGAGGTTCCTAAGTCTCTCCTCTTTTTTTTGAAATCTTATGTCTTCATTCTGTTCTGGTTGAATGTTTATTTCTTCCTTTTGCTCCAAAACATTTATTTGAGTCCCGGTTTCCTTCCATCACTGTTTGTTCCCTGTACATTTTCTTTTATTTCAATTTTCATAGCCTTCATTTTTTCCTCTATTTTGTGACCACACTCAACCATTTCTGTGAGCATCCTGATTATCAGTGTTTTGAACTCTGCATCTGATAGGTTGGCTATCTCTTCATTATTAGCTCTATTTTTTCGAGCTTTGATCTGTTCTTTCATTTGGGCCATATTTTTTTGACTCAGGGAACTTGTTACAGTACAATAGGTGGAGCCTTAGGTATTCCCCAGGGGGGTGCAACCCTATTTGCTGCATTGTGGCTCGCTGTTTGTGGGGGAGAGGTCAGAGAGGGAACAATGCCACTTGCTCAGCTCTTGCCCCACTTTTAGTCACTTCCCCTGCTACTGCAAGGGGTGAGCTTCTCCCACCTTGCAGTTTCCCCACAGGTTTTTTCAGCCAGAGGTTTTGAGGCTTCATTTCCCCACTCTGGAACCCTGGGTTGCGTAGTCTGTCTCATTCCTCAGTTGTTCCTCCCAGGCTATCCGCACGCAAATGTGGGACCGCCGGCCACCGCTTTGCTGCCTGTGCTCCCTGCCCAGCTGCTTCTCTCCACCCCTCCTACCAGTCTGTTAGTTTCTTTTTTTTCAACACTTTAAATATGACCTGCCATTTCCTTCTGGCAAGTAATGCTTCGGCTGAGAAATTAGCTGAACTTATAGTTGTTTTCCTCTTGCTGACTTGAAGATTGCCTCTTTATCTTTAACTTTTGCAGTTTTAATTGTAGTAAGTCTTCATGTGCATCTCCTTGGGTTTGTTTTGTTGGAAACTCTATGCTTCCTGGACTTGCATTTCTGTTTACTTCCACAGGTTGAAAAAGATTTCAGCCATTCTTCCTTCAAATAAGTTTCTGAAAATTACTCTTTTTCTCCTTCTGAGATTCCTATAATGTGAATAATAGTATGCCTGATGTTGTGCCAGAGGCCTCTTCAACTATCCTCATTATTTTTTTTTTCTTTTTGCAATTTTGATTAGGTGATTTACACTATTCTGCCTTCCAGGTCACCAATCTGTTCTGTATTTTCTAATCTGCTATTGATTCCCCCCTAGTGGAATTTTTTTTTCATTGCAGTTATTATTTTCTTTACTTCTGTTTGGTTCTTTATTATATTTTCTAAATCTTTGTAGAAGTTCTCACCAAGTTCCTCTATTCCCTCAAGTTTGGTGAGCATCACTATTCTGTATTCTATTTTGTAGTCTAATTTAATTATTTTATTTTAAATTTAATTTTTACTGTATTTTTTCCATTATTGAATTCTTATCAGGCAAATAACTCATAATCATTTCATTAGGGTTTATTCTTTTTTTTTTTTCTTATGCCTTCATTTGGACCATACTCCTCTATCTTCTCTTTTTGTTTGACTTTTGATGTTTGTTCTGATGAATGTGATGAAATAGCTATCTCTCTCAATTTTAAAAATAGTGGCCTTGTGTAGAAGCAATTTCTGTGTAGACTGTATCCTGGGTGGTTTTGGCCACCCTGCTAGAGTTGGGGTGGGAGCATGTGGTATCTGAGGAACTGTCTGGCCAGGGATGGAGCAAGCCTGAGGAAGGTTGTCCCTGTGGATGTGCTGTGTGGTGGCTTATTCTATTGGTGTGAGCTCTGGACAGGGCAGCCCATGTGCCCATGCTGTGGTGCCCTGTTGGTCCTGTTGGAGTTAGCTACAGTTGGGGCAGTGGTGAATGCATGTGCTGCAGTGTGCTAGTTGTCCATTGTGGACAGGGATGTACCTCAACAGCCTTGCAGGTTGGTTGGAGCACTTAGAAGAACTCCTAACCACATTATCTAAGTAAAGGAGAAATGTGAACACTGCTCCTCATCAACACCTTCAGTCCCTAGAGGGTTCCACAGATCTCAGAGAGCTCACACAATTTCCCAAAACTCTCTCTGCAGTCTCTCTCTGTCTCCTGCTCATTTGCTGTGCAGAAACTGTTCAATTGGCTATCAGTTGTCTCTCGGGAGGAAATATCCTGTATATTGGTATATATTTAATGGTTTCATGGGAAGAAGCAAGTTCAGCATACTCCTGATGCAGACTCCGTACCTCAGGGTCCATGTGTTGTGGCTGCTTGTGTTGTGGCTGTGACGAATGACGAACAAATTCACACGGACTACAGAAGTCCTGTGGAGAAAAAGGGATGGCATGGCTGCTCTCTAAGTGAGAGAGAGGGCTGGAGAAAGCTCTGACCCCTGCCTCAACAGGCTTTTATTGCTTTTCTGGGCACATTACATTGAGGATGGTCTTCATTTACCATGCACAGGTTCGCTTTAGGTGGTTACCTTTTATAGATAACAAAGGAAAGAATGTTGCTAATTACTTCAAAGAGAAGGACATTTGCGAATGGGAAGGGAAAAGGTGGTTGAACTGGTTACACTCCATCCTTAGGACGTTCCGCACAGATTGCAATAAACATTTGCTGCTTCAATTCAGGGTGAGGGAGTTTTAGCAAAAGCAAGCCTCGAAGCAGCCTAGGTACAATGCAGGCCTGATTCCCCAGGGGAGAACGGATCCACGGGTTTGGCTTCCTGTGTGCCAACACGCACCTGCCTGCTTTCAGGCAGGGCTGAGCTATTGCCATTGCCTGGTGGGTTGGTTCCCTATATACTTCTGTACCATTTTCTTGGTCCAAACTCCTTGGAAAAAAACACTTTTAAAATTGAAAAATATTATTTGGGTGCAAAAAATTTAAAGGTATTAATTGAGTTTATATTAATTTATATGTTATTTATCAACTAATTTTTTAATTTGGTGAAATATTTATTGATTCCCTATTATATGAGCAGCTGGTAATAAGCAATATAAAATTATACAATAACAACAACTTTGGATCTTAGATATGGTTTTGTATCTGGGCTCTTTCAGGTACTAGCTTTATGAAGTTTAGTCAGGTTACATAGAGTAGTATGCAAAACATTCAGACACTGTTAATATAATGTGAATTGTTTGCATGACATTGATATTACCTAGCAGCCAAGGAAAGTGGACTGGAATGCACATGCCTGGACAGTGATGACTTCACTGTACTAGTCAGTGGGGGTGGTAGACACCGTTGAGCAAGCATTCGTACTGTGTGGCTGTGGCATTCAAAATGACTGAGCAAGTAGAGCAATGCATCTGTATCAAATTTTGTGTTAAGTTGAACATTCCTCTGCAGAAACTGTTTGTATGATTCAGAAGGCTGTAGCTATGGGCAACTGGTTATTGGCAGTTTCATGAGGACAACATGCCTGCCTGCTCACGTATCACGTCTTGTGCAGAAGTTTTTGGCAAAACATCAGATCACCCAGGTGACTCAGCCCCACTACAGCCCAGATTTGGCACCCTGTGACATCTGGCTTTTCCCAAAACTAACATCACCTTGAAAGAAAAGAGGTTTCAGAAATATCAATTAGATTCAAGAAAATACAATGGGGCAGCTGATGGCAATTGGGAGAACTGTGTGAGGGCCCAACGTGTCTACTTGGAGGGGGACTGAGGCATCATTTTCCTGTGTACAAAGTATCTTGTGTCTTGTATCTTCTTTGATAAATATCTCTATTTTTCATAGTACAAGGCTAGATACTTTCTGGGCAGACCTCATGTTTACATTTCCTTTCTTATGGGGCGTGTAATAATGTAATGTTTAAATGTACTTGGCTTTAAAAGAAGTTTAATGAACAATAGCTATTACCATAATTAAATTACTTATATTTCTTAGTACTAACTTTCATGTGCATGAAGGGACAATAA
>VMDR010036713.1:0-10427 GCA_007922815.1 Macrotus californicus | reverse complement strand
CTGTTGTCTTCCAAACCACTGTGTGTCCTTCCCTTCTCACTGATAACCAGGGAAGGAAAAGGAATACATTGAGAATAATGATTTGTAGAAGGTGCTAGGGCTTGTTTGATATATGTACATACCTATTGTCAGACACCATATATGCTAGAACTCATAAGGAAAAGCATAAATCAAGCCAAGATTTTCCCTTGTCCTTTTTTGAAAAGATGTCACACTACTTTACCTGGCTTAGTAAGTCTGTATGCTGCTTTCTTCTAAATAGGATTTTGATTATGAATTATTATATCTGAAAGTCTTTTCATCTTCATCACTTATATTTTACAATGCCATTTCAAAACATGTGCTATAAGTTATAAAGAAACATCAATGGGATACTGTCATGCTGGCACTAAATTCAACTAAAAATGAACCAAAGTACCAATGAACCAAATGAACCAAAGGGGCTGATGTCCATTTTCATGTGTGTGAAGATTCACCATGTTTTCTCCTATAAATGTGTCCAACATAGTGACCAATGACAGAAATGAAAATCTGGGACTGGTTTTTACTTACTTTACATAAGAGGTTAATACAAAGCTTCATGGATGTTTAACCAGCATCACATTCAAAAGTGAGAAAGGCAAAGCTAATGGATTAACCTTGTAAAAAGCCATCCAGTGGGATAATTGCTATAGCACCATTTACGTTAGGGCCAAATTTGTTTATACAGATCGTCTCTTATCTGAGATCTTGCCTAAGGATCTTATCTTGGATCTTATCTAAGAAAATTTAAATACATAGGTACCAAAATCATGGTAGCATAAATAAGGTGGACAACTATATTGCATGTCATATAGAGAGTCTCAAATATAATTTTTAGAAAAGTAAAGTTGCCCTCTCATACACAATTTTAACATAAACTAGGTCAAATATATATCTAGAAATATTAATGACAACATTAACAGTATCTGATGTATATACTGAACACTTTACATAGGTTATCGTGTATAATCATCACAGCCTTCCAGGAATTAGGTGCTTTTATTCTCATATTACAATTGAATCTAGATCTCTACATATATTACTAGTTCTTGCTGAAATCAAGTGGTAATTCATCAGTCTGTTGTCTTCCAAGGGACTGTGTGTCTTCCCCTCTTCAATGACAGGGAAGGAACAAAGATAAAATGAGGATCGGGATTTGTAGTAGGTGCCAAGACTTGCTTGATATATGTACTTGTGCATGTGAGAGGGCGTTAAACGATGTGCCTTATATTCCACAGCAGCTCAGATAAGGAACTGAGACTGTGAACTCAAGTATAATCAAAATCTTAGGCCTTGAGTACTCAGCTATGACACCCATCAACAAGACATGGGGTTTGTCTCGAGAGTTTTTTTTTTTTTAATATCTTACAGCTAGAAGTATCTTAAGGTTAAACTCGAGAGAGACAAGACAGTTTTCCTTGGTCTCATGCCCAGCTATCCTTGAATACATCTCTTAACACCTTATATTTGTGAGAAACGGACCGTATATGTGCTTACAGAATACTAATAATGTTTCTTTTAAAGTGGAGAAGATAAGACTTCTTATCAATTATAGCTGTAGTAAGGAGTTAAACCTGAGTTCAGAGAACCAGGTTCTAGTACCCTTTTTGCAAGAAGATTTGTCCCCACTGTAAGTTGTTTAATTCTTTAGGTCACTCAGAAATTAAATGAGGATTCTAGACTAACTGATGAACATTTGAAGATGGTGTAATACTCAATGATGTTGACTTAGACTATACATTTTCAAACACTGCACAAGATACTATGATGAGATAAACAATAGCTGAGAAGACACAAGTCAAGTTGTTTTGTTAAAGTATTTTGTCTATATTTTTTAGAGAGAGGAGGAGAGAGGGAGAGAAACATCGATCTGGGAGAGAAACATCAATCAGTAGCCTCTCGAATGCCCTTAACCAAGGTCCTGGCCCTCAACCCAAGCATGTGCCCTCACTGGGAACCAGCGACAGGTCAAGTTTTGAAGAGATTGATAATTTGGTCAGTGGGGGACAGTGAGTGGTATAGAGAACGAAGGAGAAGGAAAAAAATGTTCTTTTATGAAGATGACCTTACTGACCCACTACTCCTAGGATGTTCCTTCTATCTAGTTCTCCAATAGCCCATGTACAAGAGGTATCCTACCATCCTCTTATGACCAGTCCCAGGAGATGATTCATGAACACGGTGTGGGGAGCAAATATGAGTGCCTAGAAATGAGCTTTTAAAGTAAGGAGATGGGCTGGTGCAGATACATGGAAGTGAGAGTGAAGAGTCAGAGGTGTTGAAATGGAATGGAGCTTACACTTAGGTACATGGAGAAATTAAAATTCAATGCCATAAGAAATGAGGCTACTACAGACCATGGAAGTCATGGGCTTTAGGAAAGTGGCTGAAGATGATGAAGTTGGGATAAAGAGAGCAGGGGAAGAGCAGAGTAAGTGAAGATAGAAAAATATTACAAGGTCAAGGAGGAGGGAAATTTTTAAATGCTTAGAGGTATCTATAGTTTTAAACATTTTTCTGAAAATATTAGCTTCTCTATACCTATAAGTGCCAAGAATGTTACATGCATCACCTGTTGTACTTTTTGCAGTCATCTTGTGAATGGGGTTATAGTTTTCCCATTTTATGGATGCTTAATCAAATTAAGCAGCTCAGTAAAAGTCACCAGCTAGTAAGTGAATAAGCCTGGAAGAGAATCTCCACATCTGCTCTGCAGCTAACACCCTGTTATCTCTCATGTCCCTAACTGATTTTGCAAACATGCAACGGTGTAACTTTAGCCTTTGTGGTTCAACTTCAGGCTAACACCAACAGTGGACATTTTGTAAAGACTTCTTAGAAAGAAGGGTCGAGTGAAGGAACATGTATAAAGGATCCATGGACAAAGACAACCGTGGGGGGAAGATTGAATGTGTGAGGTAGGGGGTGGGTAGAGCAGGGGAGAATAATGGAGGGAAAATGGGGACAATTGTAATTGGATGACAATAAAAAATAAAAACACTTCTTAGAAATTGCTGATGGCTTTTCTCATTGGTTCCATGGCAGATATCAACATATTTATTTTTACTATCCAGGCACATGAATTGCAGATATGGCATATTGAGTGCACGAAATACTTCCTTAGAAAATAGATTAGCTAAGCAGTGGGAATTATTGATTATCATTTATTAATGCAATAATCTCACCTCTTCACTCTCCCGAGTCCACTGTCTGCCTACAAATTTTTAAGGCACATACTATTTGAAACACCAGAATTTTTGTGTTTAAAACAAGGACATTTTCTTTAGCAAATTTGGCCCTGAAATGTCCTCCAATTTTAATGTCAGGAGGTTTACGACAGTGGTCTGGAGAGCCTAGGTCATCATAACAATGTGCCCTACTTTTCAACACTAGGTGAATATCTCTTCCCTGCATTTTGCTCAAAATGGCCATTTCCTTTCCATGGTTATGTTTTATTATTCATGTCATCAGACTTGGCAATGTGAGATTTATTTAGGGGGAACATTCTACCAATTATAAAACATAAAGCATGCTCTGTCTCTCACAGAGTTTACTGCCACCTTAAGTAAATTCTGAATTGTTGGGGGAATTACCAAGAACATACTTCTCCTTAAGCCATTAAAATTGTACACTTGGAATACAAAATTGGATGGCTGAAGTTTAACAAGGGACACACTCCTTCTCCTTGTGACTCATTAAATGTATTATTACTTTAACCCAGGGAAGTGGGTTCTTTGACTTCCTTTTAAGATATAGCCCTGGGAATATAACACCCAGCTGACAGAGTGTGGAGAACAATGACTTGAGAACAACTTATAGAAAGTAGTTGATCTCATTTTGATGTGCTACCCACTTGTGGCATTCACTCCCCCATTCTTGCCTCACTTGAATTTATTTTTATATAGCATCCAAAATAATCTTACACTATAAACATGAACACAACATTCCTCTACCTATTCTCTTCACTGACTTTCTCTGTTCTAGGAACAGAGCCTGAGATCCTATCCCTGTCCTGTGAGGCCCAGTGTATTCTAATCTCTGTCTCCTAAATAAGAGAAACTTCTACCTTAACACCTTTGCTCAAGCTACACCTCTCTGGATATTTACCCATATGGCCAATTCTCAGACGGCTATCCTACTTCAAGGCTTATCAAAAACCCCACCTCCTCCACTCAGCTCTCTCTGATTGTTCCAGTGTAAATAAGTTCCCATTCCTACTATACTATATTGGTTTACTGTAGGCTGAGATTCTGCTTTCAAGTCTTCGCATTTATACTCTTAATGCTTTGCACATTGTCCTGGTAATAAACACTAAGACTAGTGAATGAAAAAATAAGGAAGGCTTTGGAGAAAAAAATCTGTTGGCACATATGAAGTTCCTTTCTCACTCTTCTCTCTCCCTCTCAATTCTCTTATTTCTGTCTTTGGCCATAATCATCCAAAATGTTTATCAGTTGTTCAGAGGGAGTTTCTTAAGAGTAAATCATTAAAATGTTGCTCCATAAAACTCTTTTGTGGAAATACTCATAATGGTTTTACAATCCCATAGATATAAATAATGTGCATATTTCCTCTTCAAAGATTGGTCTTTCCAGCTACCTAATACAGAGACATCAGGCATTTTAAAATAATAGACACAGATTCTAAAGCAATGGTCTTTCTTTTTTTGTGGTTCTCAAGATTCCAAACATAATGACTATCCTTTCAATGGTCTTGTGAATAGACAAACATAATCTAATTCTCTATAGAAAGAAAGTAACATAGTGTGTACTACCAGACCTTATGTAAGTTGTCAGTATCAGAGTTTAAACAAAGGACTCTGACTCCTTGAACACGCTCTAACCATCCTAATAAGCAAACCCCAAAAAGCACCACCTGTGCTTCACCATCTGCACACTGCTAGGGCCATGGCATGCAACCAATGAGTCACCATATAGAAGAATTTGATGCCTTTTTAGTGCTGAGTTTTGTAAGTTCTTTATATTTTGGATATTAACCCCTTATCAGCTGTATCCACAAATATGTTCTTCCATTCAGTGTGTTGTCTTTTTATTTTGTTGATGGCTTCCTTTGCTGTGCAAAAACTTTAATTTGATATAGTCTCATTTGTTTATTTTTTCTTTTATTTCCCTTGCCTGAGGAGATATATCAGATAAAGTATTGCTAGGAGCAATGTCCAAGATTTTACTGCCTATATTTTCTCCTAGGATTTTTATGGTTTCAGGTCTAACATTTAAGTCTTTAATCCATTTTGAATTTATTCTTGTGTGGGGTATAAGAAGGTGGTCTAGTTGAATTTTTCTTCATGTGTCTGTCCAATTTTCCAAACACCATTTACCGAATAAACTATTTTTAGCCCATTGTATGTACTTGCTTCCTCTGTCAAATATTAATTGACTATAAAAATGTGGGTTTATTTTTAGCTCTGTATTCTGTTCCATTGAACTATGTGCCTGTTTTTATGCAGTGCCATGCTGTTTTGATTACTGTGGCCTTACAGTGTAGTTTGATATTAAGTAGCATCACTCTTCCAACTTTGTTCTTCTTTCTCAAGATTGTAGTAACAACAAGCCAATTAAAAAATGGGCAAAGGACCTAAATAGACACTTCTTCAAAAGGGACATATAGATGGCCAATTGACATATGAAAAGAAGCTCAATGTCACTAATAATCAGAGAAATACAAATTAAAGTCACAATGAGATATCATCTTACACCTGTCAGAATGGCTATCATTAATAATTATCAACAAACAAGTGCTGGTGAGGACGTGGAGAAAGGGGAACTCTTTTGCAATATTGGTGAAAATGCAGATTGGTGCAGCCATTGTAGAAAGCAGTATGGAGATACCTCAGAAAATTAAAAGTGGAAGAACTTCTTTGTAACCTAGTGATCCCACTTCTGGGAATATATCCGAAAAAACCCGAAACACTAATTCAAAAGGATATAAGTACCCCTATGTTCATTGCAGTGTTGTTTACAGCCACCAAGATATGGAAGCAGCCCAAGTGTCCATCAGTAGATGAGTAGATAAAACTATGGGACATTTACACAGTATAATACTACTCAGCCATAAAAAAGAAGAAAACTTTATCCTTTGTGACAGCATGGATGGACCAAGAGAACATTATGCTAAGTGAAATAGACCAGTCAGAGAAAGACAAATACCATACAATTTCACTCATAAGTGGAATGTAATGAACAAACTGAACTAACAAGCAAAATAGAGGTGGTCTCATAGGTGGAGAGCAGGCTGACTGCTCTGGGGGGTAATTAGGGAGTGGAGGGATTGAGCAAAAAGGAAAAAGGACTCATGGACATGGACAACACTGTGGTGATTGGGGAAGAGGGGCATAGGGCTAAATGGTAATAGAAAAATACAATAAATTTTTTTAAAGTAAATAAGTAAATAAAAATAAAAGCATCTGATGCCAAACCACTAGGTAGTCAGTCTCTAGAAGTATCTGACCCTTATTCCTCCTTTTCTCATTCAACAAATTCACCACTTCCCCTGCTGCTCCCCCCCAAAAGTCCGGTATATCCTAGATACTTTATTACCCCTCTTCTGACAATGCTATGTGAGGGAAAGTGGAGTTAATGGAATAATCTTGGAACTTTAACTGTTGTTAGTTGAACAATGAACCCATAACACTTAAGACCAAGGCAATGTGCTGAATTCAAATATAATCAGGACATAGAACCCATCACCATGGAGTTTATGATGCATTTAGTGAAGTAGTTATTATGAAATGAATTGTGCTCACCCAAAATTCATATGTTGAAGCCTGAGATATTGTGATATAATAAGAAATATATATTTTATCCTTATTCCTTGCTCCTGGCTAAAGCTCATAAGACCTTTGTGGTTTCCTAAGTAATAAAGGTGTTAAGAGTACCTTTTGTTGTAATCTTTAGTCTTTGACCCTGGTTCCTGACACAGAGCTCCTAAATGCCTTGACATTTCCTGGATGGAAGCCTCATTTGTTCTAATGAAGCAAACAAAGGCTGGTCATTAAAAAGACCATAATTAGAAATTAGGAATTTTCAGGTCCACCCCATCCTCTGGGCTGAGAGAGGCTGGAGATTGAGTTATTATCAATTATGCCTACTATAAATAATGAAGCTCCTGTAAAAGTTTCTGAACTAGGAGGTTTGGAGAGCTTCTGTGTTGGTGAAAACATCCATGTGCAAGGAAGGTGGCACAACCCAACTCTACTGGGACAGAACATCTTACACTCATGACTCTCTGAGCCTCACCCTGTGTAGCCCTTCATCTGGCTATGCATCTGTGCCCTTCATCTTATCCTCTGGCATATAATAAATTGGAAAATGTGTTCCCCTGAATTCTACTGAACTCAGAGAGCAGAGTGTGAGAACCCTGATTTATAGCCAGTAAGTCAGAAGATGACAATCTTGGAATTCCAATGGATGTCTTATGTGGAAGAGATCTTGTGGAACTGAGCTCTTAGTTTATAGGATCTGATACTAACTCCAGGTAGATCTGTTATAACTGAATTGAATTGTAGGACACCTAGCCGATATCAGGGAATTGGCCGGTGTGGGAAACAAACCAACCAACCAACCTCACATATGGCGGCGCTCAGAGTTCTGAGTGTAGAGAGGCGAGTAGAGAAGGAAAATAGAGTTCTTCCCTTCAAAGCCCTAGTCCCAATGTGGCTGGGGTTGGATACAGGGTCTTTAGAAGGTAATTAAGGTTAAACGAGGTCATAAAACTAATCCCATATGACTGTTGGCCTTATAAGAAGATTCTCTCCCCTCTCTCCCCTTGCCTCTCTCCTGTCTTCCTTCCAGGTGCATGTACCAAGGAAAGGCAAGATGACCACACAGTGAGAAGGTGGCCCCCTACAAATCGAGCAAGGAATCTTCAGAATGAAATGTACTTTACACCCACCTAGATCTTAAACTCCCAAGACTCCAGAACTGTGAGAAATAAATTTCTGTTGTTCAACCCACCCAGTCTTCAGTATTTTGTTGTGGCAGCCTAAGCCGACTAAGGCAGGAGTAGTGCACATTGGGCTCTGCATTTAGTTTGCAGAGGTTAAAGTACAGGCTCCATTATTACTAGCCTTGTGACTTGAGAGAATTTCTTAGCCTTAACCTTAATAAGTTTATTTTTAAATCTGCACTCCAGGACATTATTGATTTTAGAGAGAGAGGAAGGTAGAGAGACAGAGAAACATTGCTGTGAGAGAGAAGCATCGATTGGTTGCCTCCCATACACTTCCCGACAGGGGATCAAACCTGCAAACTAGGCATGTGCCCTGCCCAAGAATAGAACCTGTGACCTTGGTGTATGGGACAATGTTCCAACCGACTGAGGCAACTGGCCAGGGCCTTAATAAGTTTTTAAATGGGAAAATAGATATAAAGTACTTAACACCATGCCACAGATACTCCGAACATGCTCATGCAACCTAGCATCCAACAAGTCTGGGTTACGGCCTGTCAGGAAAGGCTGCAGGGGTTTGGAGGGGAACAGGAGAACCAGGCTCCCTGTGGCTAGAAGGTTAATCAGGACACTCTTAATGCTCCCCCAGTTTCACTACACTTCCCACAGGGTTCTCCTGACTCCAGGCCCTGACTTCCACTTTCTTAGTGCATTTATATTAGAAAAGCTATCATTACAAATTCTTTCTCTGTCATTTTTGAAATGTATATAAATCTCCTTAAAAATCTCTTGTCAGTTTTATGACCCACAGAATGTCTTTCTCAATGACCTGGGAGCTATTCTTTTGAAATGTAATTATCAAGAAGGATAGCATCCCTATCTTCAAGTCTTTGTGGGAAGAAAGAAGCCTTTTCCTGCTCACCCTGTCCTGAAGAAATGAAAGGTTTACTCTCCGTGTGAGTAAGGCCAGTTAGCAAGTATAAGTGGCCTATGACCTCCACCTCAGATCCAAAAAACCCTCCTGCTCTTTTTTTTCAGTGGCATTGAATTCAGTTTTTCTCCCATACTTGAATAAAATGTTCATGTTAAACCTTGGTCCAGTTTTCACCTTAACAGTAAACATTCACTCACAGGTAATATACACCTTGAGATATGGTGTGCAGTGTAGCTTAGATGTTGGTTGGCAGTGTGTGGAGCTTAGAATGAAAAGTTGCATGCATTTAACTCATCAGCAGTGACTAGTTATGGCATGTCTCAATGCTTTACTGAGGATTATCAGCGAGCATTTTTGTTAGGTTTTTCAAGTTACTTAGCACCAACTATGTGTCTTTTTACACTATTAGTCTTGATGTATTTTTGAAGAATTTAACATATTTTTAATGAAGCAGAATGAGTCATAAGTGGAATCCAAAGGGCTATCACAAATGACTATTTCTCTAAATTACCCTACTCATTTCTACTGGAATGTTTTTGTTAATTTTTTTTCTTACCCATATCCATTGTCATTATAATTCGGGATTTATCAATATATATTAATAAATTTTAACTTCCTTAGCCATATTTTGAGTTTCTTTCAGTATAAGATACAGTCACTTTGCCACTCACAAAATACAGAATTTAGAAATCTTTTAACTCAAGGATGAGGAGAATGAACAAATACAATTTTTCCAAGTCTCCAGTTGTCTGAGACTAACTGCTTGCTCCTCCATACATCTCACTGCGTACTGAGAAAACAGCAGTGCCCAAGGAAGAGCAGTGCAACTTGTGTTACCCGAATGCATCACAGAAAATGACCAAGTGCTACCAAGTGCTAGAAATATGTCTCAAAAGATCCTTCATGTCTGCATCATTTTAGGATTGTTTGGAAGTTCAATCCTTTTAGTAACAAGTATTGAAAGATAAAAATCTAGTTCCCAGTGCCTAATTCACCACTTACAGATGAAGCATTCTTATTGGAGAACATATTTTCTGGTCTTGCTGGTCTCTAATGAATGTCTCTAGCCTTCCTTAACAACATACTAATTCTAATAAAATGAAAGATACAATTGCCCCCTACCCAATTCTAAAGAAGTGAATATATCATCCTTTGTAACAGATGGACTGTGTTAAAAATAATTCAATATAGGGCTTAAAAAAAGAGATAATATCTACATTCAATTTGAAAATTCCCTTTGGAGAATAATAAAAATGATAAATACGCTATTCACTGTGAGTAGCCATCTATTATTATTAGGAAGAATATTATTTCTTAATATGCTGAAAGTCGGATGATATGTGCCAGAGATAAAAGCACCTTTTTTTTCATTTGTAACAAGTATTATCTTGTTCATTTCGTACATAAATTAGAATTGAGATTTTCTTTGGGTCTCCTGGAGGATAGGAAATTGACCTGAAACTTTCTCTATTGTAATACTACTAGAATTAATTAGGTGGCAGTACTCAAGATAGATTGGAAACAAGACCAGCT
This sequence comes from Macrotus californicus, assembly GCA_007922815.1. NCBI lineage: Eukaryota > Metazoa > Chordata > Mammalia > Chiroptera > Phyllostomidae > Macrotus > Macrotus californicus. Next base: position 31 of record VMDR010036713.1, on the reverse strand, counting down.
GGGAGTCTGTCTTATCAACATTCAAAGTAGA
>VMDR010036712.1:0-10430 GCA_007922815.1 Macrotus californicus | reverse complement strand
TGTTTGATCCTTCTGAGGATTACTTTTAGGTTTTCTCATGGTGCCTTCAGACCAATCTTTATTCTGGTATTGATTTTCCCTCACTACATAGACATTTTTCCCTTAGTCTTCTGAGGCTCTATGTGGTGCCCTGTATATTTTGAGATTTCTCCATTCTGGCTGGTGGGAATATGAACTATTCCCATTTATGCGTGAGATCTGGAAATTATTTGGCCTATTTTCTCGTGGTTCTTTCTCCAGTCTTAGGTAGTTCCTCTTATGTATGCATAGATTAATTCTTAGCCAAAGACTGAAGGAACAATTCTATAGGTCTCTAAAATGCTCTCTCTATGAAGTTCCCTCATCTCCAGTACTCTGTTCTGAAAATTCTACCATATTGGTCTCTCCAAATTGTAACCTTTGTCCTCTCATTTCAGCAACACCATCATGCTCTATTCTGTTCCCCCTACTCCCTCTGTGGCTGGAAACTGCCTCTAGACAGTAAACTGGGACAACTGCAGATCTCACGTCACTTGTTTTTCTTCCATCAGGGATCACAGTCCTACACTTCCTCTTGTACACTCTGAAAACCATTATTTCATACAATTGGCCCAGTTTCCTAATTGTTTAATTCCTAAAGGTTTTGGGGACAGATGTGGAAGGTACAAACCTGTACACTTAAACATTGTTACACTGCTTCCTTGACAACTTCTGTGTCAACATTATGTAATTTCTTACAGCCCAAATGACTTTTTTCTCCCGAAAATAATGAAGACCAACATTTTCTCCTTTAACAAATAAATATACTTATTTATTTATCTAGAAAGTACTTTGTATAGTGATTCTTTTTTTTTTTAACTCCCCATCTTAATTTCCTATCAATTGTCAGACCAAACAGCAGAGTAGAGTGGGTCTCAACTCTGCAATGCCCGTACCCCCCTGACCCCGCCAATTCTAGATCTACTATGAATCTTTTCCAGGAGATAATTATTTAACAAGGAGAAGTTACTGTGATCAAATAGGAAAAAGAGACCCAGAATACCTATAACATTTTACCACCTAAACAGACCAGCTCAGGTCAATTTGACAAAATAATAAAAAGATAATAAGATAATGTTCCAATTAAGAAACTTGTAGGTTTTCTGTCTTCCCAAAACAGACCCTAGTTGAAACTAAATAAACTGGGGACAGACTTACAGCCAAGATGGAGGCCTAGGTAGACGCACTGTGCCTCCTCACACAACCAAAAGAAGGACAACAACAAATTTAAAAACAAAAAACAACCAGAACTGATAGAAAATCGAACTATATGAAAGTCTGACAACCAAGGAGTTAAGAAGAAACACTCACCCAGACCGGTAGAAGGGGCTGAAACAGGCAGCTGAGCAGAGAGGACTCTCGGTGAGGTGGCGGATTGTGGACTGGGTGGTCCCACACCCACATGCAGATAAAATGGGAGGAACAACTGGGGAGCAGATAGACCACTCAACCCAGGGTCCCAGCGCCAGGAAATAAAGCCTCAAACCTCTGACTGAAAGCACCTGTGGGGGTTGAGACGCAGCAGGAGAAATTCCCAGCCTCACAGGAGAGTTTGTTGGAGAGACCCACAGGGTCCTAGAATGTACACAAGCCCATCCACCCAGGAATCAGCACCAGAAGGGCCCAATTTGACTGTGGGTAGTGGGGGAAGTGACTGAAAACCGGCAGAGAGCCGAGCAAGTGGCACTGCTCCTTCTCTGACCCCTCCCCCACAAACAGCATCACAATGCAGAGGCTGGGTTGCCCTGCCCTAGTGAACACCTAAAGCTCCGCCCGTTACTACATAACAGGTGAGCTGAGACAAAAAAAAAAAAAATGGCCCAAATGAAAGAACAGATCAAAGCTCCAGAAAAAATACAACTAAGTGACACAGAGATAGCCAGCATATCAGATGCACAGTTCAAAACACTGGTAATCAGGAAGCTCACAGAATTGGTTGAATTTGGTCACAAATTAGATGAAAAAATGAAGGCTATGCTAAGTGAAATAAAGGAAAATGTACAGGGAACCAACAGTGATGGGAAGGACACCAGGACTCAAATCAACAGTGTGGACCAGAAGGAAGAAAGAAACATTCAACCAGAACACAATGAAGAAACAAGAATTCAAAAAAATGAGGAGAGGCTTAGGAACCTCCAGGATGTCTTTAAACGTTCCAATATCCGAATCATAGGGGTGCCAGGAGGAGAAGAGGAAGAGAAAGAAATTGAAAACTTATTTGAACAAATAATGAAGGAGAACTTCCCTAATCTGGCAAAGGAAATAGACTTCCAGGGAGTCCAGGACGCTAGGAGAGTCCCAAAGAAGTTGGACCCAAGGAGGAACACACCAAGGCACATCATAATTACATTACCCAAGATGAAAGATAAGGAGAGAATCTTAAAAGCAGCAAGAGAAAAGGAGACAGTAGCCTACAAAGGAGTGCCCATAAGGCTGTCAGCTGTTTTCTCAAAAGAAACCTTGCAGGCAAGAAGGGGCTGGCAAGAAGTATCCCAAGGCATGAAAGGCAAGTACCTACACCAAGATTACTCTATCCAGCCAAGCTATCACTTAGAATGGAAGGGCGGATAAAGTGCTTCCTAGATAAGGTCAAGTTCAAGGAATTCATCATCACTAAGCCCTTATTATATGAAATGTTAAAGGGACTTATCTAAGAAAAAGAAGATCAAAAATAGGAACAGTAAAATGACAACAAACTCACAGTTACTAACAACTGAACCTAAAACAAAAACAAAGTAAGCAAACAACTAGAACAGGAACAGAATCACAGAAATGGCGATCACATGGAGGGTTATCAACAGAAAGGTGGGTGGGGAGAGAGGGGGAAAAGGTACAGGGAACAAGAAGCATAAATAGTAGGTATAAAATAGACAGGGGGAAGTTAAGGTATAGGAAATGTAGAAGCCAAAGAACTTATATGTGTGACCCATGGACATGAACTAAAGAGGGGGAATGTGGGTGGGAGGGGGTGCGCAGGGCGGAGGAGAATAAAGGGGAGAAAATGGGACAACTGTGATAGCATAATCAATAAAATATATTGTAAAAAAATTTGTAAGCAAATCAAAAATTATAAATGATATTAAGATGGCAACTAAATACATAAATAAATAAACTGAAGACATAAATTTTGAAAGATTTTATTATTTTCTGAATTAATGATGACTATTACCATTATTTAGTTAAGCCCAAATTTATCATTTATGGCAAATCAATGTTTTCAGTGTTCAAAAGCAGAAAATCTTTTTTCAGAAACACCAGTTATACTACACCTTCTATATTATATCTGATACTAAAAGAAGTATGATTTTTTTTACAGTGGTGCTACTGAAATAATCACAATTTAGCTGCTTTGTGTTTTTTACAAAGTAAACAAAAATTGTCTGTACCAGATAATTGTCACTGGCTTTACTTAAAATTTCTACCAACAGCCCAACAGTTAGAGCAATATTAGATACAGACACACTTTCAGTAAATAACTTCACAACACTTACTTTTAAGGTTAGTTAAGGCTGAAAATGTGATATTTCTTCATGCCCCCTTTGATAAATTGTATAGAGATTCTCGAGGACATTGGTGATGGCATGAGAGGGAGTGGGCAGAGAGTGTGATACTCTTTTAGTATTTATTTCAATGTTACTTAAAATGTTTTGCTCTAGTTTAACTGTCAACACCAGTGGGGCCTGGGAACTAATTAAGAAGGCCATCTGTACCTAGACAGCAGTCTTTTTCTCTGGAATGCATTTCAGAGACGGACCTGTAGCAGGTGATTAATAAGCAAATTTAACTATTGTACTAAAATTAACAGAGACCCAGGAGGACAATTAATAATTGCTGCTGATTCTTTTCCTCTTCTCTGCAATATCTGTTTAAGCTCCCACATAAGACAGCCTTGGCATGCCAGAGTACCTTTGCTGAGGGAGACAAAGACATTGGCACAGAGCAGGGCAGCTGGAAACATGGAACTACAGCTGTACTCAGGGAGCTCTTTTAACTTGAAGTAAACACAAATTCAGAATGGCTGAGGAAAAAATATTCCATTTAGGCCTGGTGAAGAAAACCAGGAACATCTTAGAAGAGAATAAAGAATTAGTAAAATAGGTACTAAATTTTATCTTAATGACTCTTTAGTCATTAATGGTTCTTTAGTAATTTGCTTTTAGGAGAGCTATCTCATTTCAAAACACATTTAAAAATATATCAAATTGGAAAATGTACCAGTCTCTTCCTCAAATCATTTTGCCACCAGGAAACCTATTATTTGGACCACAAGGCCTTACATAATGGCACTTTAGCGTCAGTTAGACCAGCCCTGCAGGGATGCTGCCTCAGAGAGTAATTGAGTTCATGGACATGGGAATCAGCCAGACTGTTACTGAGGAAACCAGGGCTCGGCCACCTGGTGCCTTTACATATGCCCCAACAATTAGTGTTGAAGGAAACAGGTTTTTATTTACAGGGTTCCAACTTCAGGGGGGCCAAGCGCTCTCTGGCTCAGAGGTCTCCTTTCTGCCGAGACTCAGAGCTTCTCTTGCTTCCCAAAAGGCTACAAACCAAAACCACACTCAGAAGTTCCCCATCTCCTTATCTGCCCATTAGCTGTCCCACAAACAGATCCCCATCCTCTCTGGAATGTGCACTGTGGGTTCCAGAGTTGCCTTCCTCTCACAGCAGCTCCCTCCTTCAGGATCTGGGGTGTGCTGGTCTCAGCCTCCACGTAGTGAGTGGTTCAGGAAAACATTACACTGGGTCATGGAGGATTCCAGGGAGGCACACTTCCTAAGAGAATGACTTCTCTGTACATCCTTCAGGAAAGCAGAAGTCTGCAACTCAGCATTCCTGGTCACAGTTCAGCTCCAAGCATCTCTCACAAGACTGGGTGGCTAGGCAGGTCCCTGTATCTCCATTAGCTCTGCTGCCATCCTCTCCAGTCAGACCTCCCAGCGGACCTCTTCTCTCACTCCTAGATCTCATGGCAGACCCCCTCTCTCTCTTTAAGCTCACCCTCATTTAAATGCTCAGCCTGGAACTTTCTGTGTGACCTCATATCCAGACCTTCCTATGGTGTGTTAGTGTCCACCATTTTTGCCAGTTCTCCAGTGTCTTTTACTCTCTTTTGGCGGCCATCTTTAGTCAGGGCAAAAGTTTCCAGAGACAGACAGGTGTCTGGGCATTCAGGGTGGGCATCTGCCCCCTGGCTCTTGTACAGGTGCAGTGTGACCCCCAACCTCTCATGTTTTCATAGTCACATACGTAGTTTGGGTGGCAGCCCTCTTCCCTTCAGGAAGGCAGGGCTATTAACTTGCCATTGTTATGCAATGTATCTTAAACAGTACCATCTCTCTTCCCTTCCCCCAGTCAAGGATTATGGAGGTTACGCTCTGCAACCTGTTACAAGACTGCATTTTAAGTATAAAATCAAACACTTATGAGTTGTGTGACCTTGCAATATGAGTCTACCTCTCCAGCCTCTGGTCCCTTGACCTAGGTTAGTACTCAACTTCTCCAACTTTTGGGGCACTTGTTTTTAAAGTGGAGATTATAATAGTGACGGTCTCATAGGCTCAACAGTCTCATAGTTGCTGTGATGATGAAATGAAATGATGCACATAAAAGCCCTAGTCCAATGCTTTACACACAGGAAACTCAATTTTAGCTACTGTTACTATTACTACTATTGTTAGGGGGACAAAACTGTCTCCTGAACACTAGCTTTGTAAATCTAAGTTACATAAATAGACAGTGAATATTATAAACTATGATATTATAGAAATAATCAGAGTGGTTGAATGAAAAGTAATTATATACATATAATTTCAACCATGTTTGTTGTTTTTCTTTAGAAGTGAAACTGGAAGCAACACGTTTCATTTGCCTCAGTTCCCTGCTACTATTCCCTACCCCTTGTTCTATTTATAAATGTGTTGTCCAGAATCAGTAAGTCACTTAGAAAAGTATAAACTTGTACTTTATTTTGAAAATTCATGACAATTTCATTATAAAAATCCACAGGCATCTCTTCTTTAACATCTCTAGAGGTAACACCCAGGAAAAGTCCTAGCAGATAATTCCATTCTAGGACAATCACTCTGAAAAATGACTAAAAGAAGAAAGTGTCTGTTTCACTGTGCTCCTGACAAAGACTTTTTTTCTACTTTCAATGTAGAATATTTGTCTTCCTGACCGACAGATGTTTCTTTGTTGAGGTCCCACGGGCCCAGGATTCACGGAAAGGAATTCAAATAGACAACTCCTAGAGGCTGTACAGCAAAGTGCTTAAACTCACATGCCTTGGAATTGAGCAACTTGGTTCAAATCCTTGTTCTGAGAGCTGCTCATTGTTTGGGCAAGTTACTTGTACTCTGAGACTCAGTTTCCTTTTCTGTAAAGTGGGCGTTAAAAGCGGTTTCTACCTGGCAGGTTGTTGTCATGAGTAAAATGGGACACATAAAGCACTTATCATGGTGTCTACCCACAGCAACTGTTAATTAAATATCACTTACTTACCATCTATTAAATTGTAGTCTGGGAAGCCAGAAAACCCACATGAAAAACTCAGAACTGACTCTGTACCACTTCCATCCTTACTGACTTACTCACTCACTGAATGGATGTGTGTGGAGTAGCTGATGCTGTGTCAGGCCTGCGGGCAATGCTTTAGCAACTTCGCTGCAATCCTCTTGGCATGAGATCTCCACCAGAGACTGTCAGCCTGTGAGGACAGTGCCTCTGCTCTCATGGGGACAGCTGCATCACTATGGGCCTGGCGTGGTGCCTACCAGATAAGAGAGGCTAACAAGATGTTGGATGTTTTTGAATGGCTAGATGAGTAAGGGATGAATGATAAGACACCAGGATGATTAAGATGAACTTCTTGACCTCAGGGAACACATATTCTAGCTGGAGTTGGAATTAGGCCCCCAAAAGGGGAATGGAGGCAGGGAAGGTAAGGAGGGAATTTCAGGCAGTGGGATCACCATGAGTAAAATACCAAAAATTCTATTACACTTATGCTAATAGAGTTGAGCAATAATGGTAAAATGTGGAACCAAACTTTGATATTTCTAACAAAAAAACACAGAAATATCTTTATTTCTTATCATAGAAAAAAGAAACTTGAGTCAATTTTATACCTCAAGTCAAAGGATAGAAAGGAATATACTGTCACATAGTCTTCTATGTTAGGTCACCCAATCCTGCCCCAGTGGCCCTATTTGCCTTTGGTTAGGGGTCTCAATCACTACCCCTTTCCTCTCTTCCACCCTAGGGTGAGTTAGGAAAAGACACAGAACAAATAGGGATCAGATATCAGCTTAATTCAGGGTCCACTGGTAATGACCAAATGGGAGAACTGGCAAGGTCTTCTACTTTCCAGTGAGAACGGCACAGCCTCCTCCAGCAGGGCGAATCTGGTTTAAAGACCCATCTGAATCATCCTTCACTCCACCCACCTGTCCTAAGACATTCCACGAGGAAGCAGGAAACAGAGGCACAGGACATACTCTGCTGAGCAAAGAGAAAATGGTGGAGACTGCTTCCCACTTTTGAAGCAAATGACCTGCCAATCCACTAAAAAATGTGGCTGATCAAGAGGATTAGCCACTTCCTGGCATGGATCAAAGGACCAGGATGGTTCACTGAAATGGTTTCTTTTAAGGAAACATGAGAAAAAGAAATAAAGGTCCCTGCCTCTTACACTCCACATGCAACTTTTTATTCAGGAGAGAGAGAGAATCCTGTACTGTTTTACGATGAAGCAGATGCTCATTCTTCTGCTGCAGACAGCAGAAAGCCAAGCATTCTGATTTATTTATTTTACCCCCTAACTAAGAAGGGACTGTAAGACAAACTTACTAATAAAAAAGTAATAACCAAAACAAGGGCCTACAACCAAATATCTTAAAACCAAAACCATTTTAATGTTAATTTGCCTTATAAGTAATAATCTGGGGGAAATGGGATCATTTAGTTGCCTGGGAGTGCATTCTCAAATAGCTTGTCTTGGAGACCATGTAAGGAAAAAATACTGCCCATATTCAATATGTGTTCTATTGAGATTTTATTTTGGTCATGAGGATTGCAGATATAGAACCTTACAATTTTTTGAGACTGCATCTATGTCAGCCCTGTTAAAGAAACAGACTGTGGGGTCATGAAAGCCTTCCCAGTTTTTTTCGTCTTCGTGCCTGAAGAAGGCCCCAATATATATATATTTTTCCTCTTTGGAAACAATTTGGCCTTGTTCTGTTGTATCCCAGCCACTTTTTCATAATAAAGTTTTGGGCTCATCATCACTATTTATTGAAAACAATCAGGGAGGACTGCCTGAAGAGCACACAGTCTACTCATCCAGAAGTTCTGAAAAGCACATTTGAATGAAGACAAGTACCATATGATTTCACTTATGTGTGGAATTTAATAAACAAAATAAACTAACAAGCAAAAAGCAACAGACTCGTGGATACAGCCAGTTGTCAGAGGGGAGAGGTTTGGGGAACTGGGTGAAAAAGGTGAGGGATTAAGCCAAAAAAAAAGAAAAGAAAAAAAGAAAAAGAAAAAGAAAATCCCTCCTAGATATAGACAACAGTATGGTGATTGCCAGAGGGAAAAGGGCAGGTGGAGGCAGTAGGAGAGGGAAAAGGGGATAAATGGTGATGGGGACTTGACTCAGGATGGAGAACACCCAATACAATATACAGATCATGTATTATAGAACTATGCACCTGAAACACATATAATTTTATTAACCGATGTTACCCAATAAATTCAATAAAAAAAAGTTCACCTCCTCTAACACTCAATTCACAGGGAGTTACACCTGTACTAGGAATGTGATAGATGGTGCTATCTGTATCATCACACACGGCCCACATGGGTCCCCAAGAGGGAACTCCTCTCTGAGCTCAGTGGTAAGAACACTTCCACTTTTCAGTAACTCATATTTTTTGTAACCTTTGGGTCTTCAAAGGTTGAAACACCTACTAGGCTCACCTCTTAATGTAAAGAGTCAGAAAGCTTAGAGTGAAATTTGTGACCCATCTGTAACAGTGTGTAAATCATGCATATCCATAATTGCATTCCTGACTCTATCTGATGGTAATTATTCTTATCTTCTCCTTTATCTATATTTTGATCGATTCTACTTTGTATTTCACATATCCTTCTAAACTGCTTTATATCTGCGCAGCATGATGACAGAAAACATAAAAATGTATGTGTGATTACATTCTTCGATGTGATGGCGGGCAATTACCTGGGGTTTCTAGAACATTTGGGCTGAAAAGTGAACACTTCTGAGTACACTAGACCAACACGCTCTTTCACTGGTAAAATTTGGTGCTGTGCACAAACTGCCTCTGAGGACTTAAAAGTCGCTGTGACAATATACTATGTTGACATAGTCTAACGATAAAATGATGACAGAAATGTTCCCTTTCTCCTAGAGCCTAGAATGCCAAAGAGAAAAGGGAGACTACTATGAAAACTTGAAATTTATTAATATTAAAGTCTTCCATTACTGACACCTTTTTACCTGGATTTACTCACTTTCTGGGAGCACAAGAGAATGACTCAGTAAACCAGAAATACAAAAGATAACAGCATATACAGAATAGCATGGTTGACATTTACCTTAAGGAAAAAAGGATGTGATGAGGCTGAAATAGAATTTTACTTTGAATTCTAAGAGAAGTAATTTTTGAGCTATTTTAAGATTTCTATCATTGAACTGTAGATATGGCTATATATGAATTTTCACAAAGGAGCACTATTACTATCTTATTTAAAAAAATATTTTCATAAACTATTCTACATTTGGTTCTTTTTGAATGGCCTGAAAATCAAGTCTTTTAAAAGTTCACCTCATATTTCTCTTTTCCAGAGTCTAACTATGAAATTTTTTCCTCAATCAGTTTTTCTTTTTTTCAGCTTTACCCATTGTGAGTTATTATTTTTTCTTGTTTTTCATTTTTTAATTGTTGTTCAAGTACAGTTGTCTCCATTTTCACCCCACCACACCTCCTTGCCCCGCCCATCCCCACCTCCCACCCTCAAACCTACCCCCTTTGGCTTTGTCCATGTGTCCTCTACACAAGTTCCTTGATGGCCCTCCATTACCCCTTATCAATCTTTCACCCAATAGCAAATGAGACTACTTCCCAAATTGTTTTATAGACAAAATATTTTAAAAACACAATTTATATGAATTTCCCACACTATTTTAGATTCAGATTAATTTGACAATTTCTGGACTTCCAGCCAAGATGGAGGCATAGGTAGACACACTGTGCCTCCTTGCACAATCAGAAGAAGGACAACAACAAATTTTAAAACAAAAAACAACCAGAACTGACAGAAAATCGAACTGTGTGGAAGTCCGACAACCAAGGAGTTAAAGAAGAAACACTCACCCAGAC
>VMDR010036711.1:0-10427 GCA_007922815.1 Macrotus californicus | reverse complement strand
AACTAAAAAAAAAGGAAGATTTATTAATGCAACAGGTGTGTGTCTGCCCCTTAATAGGTTCATCCCACTCCAGAACCAGTAAGGATAATGCTCATCTTGCATGCCCTTGTGAGGTTTGATGTGGGCTGTGAGGGAGCAAAAAGAGGGTAATGCATTTCTAAGATGTGTTCTGGAGCCTCAGAGGGCTGTTTGTCTCTCTGTTGCTAAAAAGAGGGAAACGGCAAGTGAGCTCAATTTTTGAAAGGGGAAGTTGAAGAGCTGTTCAGAAGGAAACGCCCTCTATATAGCTGGTGATGCTGGTTTAACGAAAAGAGGAATTTGCATCTTCTTCGCAGTGACCATGAGTACTAAGTGACCTCTGCATACTAAGCTGACATGGAATCAGGATAGCAAAAGATATATAGAGGAAATTATTAGTAAAGGCATTATCGTAGTGCAAACACTACTAAGTAATTCATGTGGAAACTTTTCTCTTGCAAAATTATCAAACTAGAGACATTTTTTAAAGTTTTTATTTATTTATTTTTAGAGAGAGGGGAAGGGAAGAAAAAAGAGAGGGAGAGGAACATTGTAGTGACAGAGGAACATTGATCGGTTGTCTCTTGTATGCACCCCTCTGGGCACTGGCCTGCACCCAGGCATGTGCCCTGACCAGGAATCAAACTGGCGACCCTTTGCTGTGGAACAATGCCCAGCCAACTGAACCACACTGGTCAGGGCTAGAAGACATTCTTAGGCCTATAGTTCAGCCACTTCTTATGATGGGACTATCATCCTAGATTCTATGGTAGCCCGCGGTTGTGAACTTAGAAATCATAGGTTAGAATCCTGGCTCTCATCTAATCTCATTTTATTTTCCTGGGATTTAGTTTCCTCAGCTCTAAAGGATAGAATATGTATATAAAATCAAAATTAATGTGAAAATAAATGTGTATTAAGTGCCTTGCCAGGCACATAGTAGACCCTTAAATCTTCATTTTTCTTTTATTCTTTCTTTGGTGCTATTAAAAATGTAATTTGTTTCTCTGTGATTCTAAGCATGATAACTACAAGCAGAGCTGAATGCTTCTCTTAAGTATGTAAACCTTTTAAAGGCAATGTTTTGAAGATTTAACATTATTAAGGATTCAATTTTGTAGTACTGATATGAAAATAAGCCGCATTTGAAAAATTACTGACATTTTGGGTTGGTATTCAGTAACTTCTGCTTATTATTCTTGAGTCATCTGTGTCTTAAAAGAAATTTTGTTCTTTCTTGGAAGTGCAATTCTCTAAGCTAATTATTTAATTAATTGCATTCTATTCATTAAAATAAGCTGCTTCATAATCTACTTTGAGTAAAGAAATGATTAAATATCAACTATTTAAAGCTGAGTTTTCATTGCAAACCCATAGCAAGGCATGTGTAGCATCTGCTTCATTGTTCTAAATTCCAGCCGTGTCAGCGACTCAGTGTGTTGTATTTTGGGTTTTGAAATGAAAGCTGCTAGAATTAGGACCGCAGGCTCTGCGTGCACAAGTCGTTTTACATCCTGCACGTCGTTGAGCGGTAGCGAACTAGGACTCTCAGATGAATTTCTCTTCGTGATGTCGTCATTTCTGGGTAGCACATGCTCCTCCCCCTCTCCCTTTCCTCGTTTTAGGGTTAGATAAACTCTGAGTGTGTCTGACTAGGAAAAGAGAAGGGCCTTTTGCTGTACAGTCAGAATCTGTTTTTCTCATTAGAGTTTGAGTTCTTAGAAGGTTGAAGCCAGGTACAAGAACAGAGAAAGACAATACTGTCAGTCTCCATCTAGATCTGCTCTGACATGCAGCTTATTCTTTTTGTGGGAAGGGCATGGGTTTCATAAACCACCACAGATAGCCTTGTTTTTAGAGACCCAAGGTAGTGTTTCTGAAAGTGCTTTAGACAATACAACATACCAAGAATTTCTGGCCCTTTGTTTTGGTTTCTCACAAACGGGTTGTCATTTTGTTTCCTTCCAGCATCACTGAGAAACAGCTTTCTTTTTTTTTTTTTTTTGAAATTATGTTTTTAAAAGCATGAAGCAGCATAGTTATACATGTTTCTCTAGCAGTGCTACATAGCTTAGGATCAGGAGTGGGACAGAAAGAGCACATGGATGGGTCTGGCATTGGCTGGGTCCGGGGCACCATCTGGAAGCGAGGCAGTGTGTGTGATGTCAGGACGTGGGTTTTGGAGTTGTCCAGACTGGGTAACTTCGGGCAAGTACCTTCAGCTTTCCAAGTCCTCGTTTGCTCCTCTATAAAATGGAGCTAATACTGACATCTCATGTACCTCATAAGATTATTGTGAGAATTAAATGACTACAGGTAAGGTGCTTATTATCATTATGCCTAGTATACAGTACATTAGATATTACTTTTATTGTTGTTAGGAGGAGACTAAAAAAGCAAGGCCGTTGGTGGGACCATAATTGAAGTAGTCGTCAGGAGGGTCAGGCTGGCAAGTAAGAAAGTAAAAGTAGGAGGAATATTAGAAACTGGAGAATAAGAAGGAATTGAGGGATTAGCAGTGTGATGAGGGTAAAAAAACGAATGTAGCAGTGAAAAAATAGAAAGGTAAGTAAGTGTTCACGGGCAGCAAGTGAGATCAGACTCTGAGATTCTAGAAATGGAGCATTTCCAGGTAATGATTGATCCAGCTTTTGACAATGGCTGTTGATGGGGAGACAAATTCAATTTGAATCAAAAATTTATAGAACCCTTACTGTGTGCTCGATACTGTGCTAGGCATTGGAGAAAGTAAAATCTGGACAAAACGTCATTGGGTTAGAGGGGGTCAGAAACCAGCCACTCATCATTCACGGGAATGACGCAGTGAGCACGGCAGCGGCTGCGGCTGAGATGCAAAACTTTTTATTATCACAAAAAGTGCCGGAGTGGATTGACTTGTTTGCCATGGGCTTAAGGTATCCCTATAAATGGCTCTTTAAATAGGCGCATCTCCCAGTGGGAATAAAATAATTAGTAACATTAATTTAGAATTCAAAAGATAGCTGTCCTAAATTCATCGATCTAACTAGTCCCTTCCTCTTTCCTTTTTAGCCACTAGTGCACAGATTAGATGATTAACCCAGTTCTTTTAGTTTTAGAGGAATGGTTTGCTGAGTGGGCTTATGTTTTTTTCAAGCGAGTACCCTAAAAAGGAACATGCCCCACAGAACAGCACAACTGGGCCAAAAAGTAACAGCTCGTGGCACAGCTGGGATCATTGTTCCTTGTGCCTTTTAGTTGCAAGTTCTAAGTTTTGAAGTCCGGGAAGCTTATTTTGTAAAAAAGAAATTAAATTAAATTAAAATTAAAATTAAAAATATAAATAAAATACTTATTAAACATTTATTTTAAAATTACATGTACCATATTGAATAGCAATAAAGAGACTTTTTTACTGTTGACTTAAACCTCTGTTGATTGTTTTCGGGTTTCTTCCATTAAGTTATTGGTGGCATCGAGTCCCTCGTATTTGGTTTATTTATAGTGACTGTTATCAAAGTCAGCAGGAGTTAACAGTAGGTCCACAGCACCCGAGAAATTCCCAGGCATGCAAGCTTACCGTGTAGCCGAGTCTACTCATCTGCGTGCCTGTTGTGTCTGATGCACAGCCCTTGGCCAGGCTTCTTCTCATCCTTTCCTCTAGTGTGCGTTGAAGAAGACTACACGTTACTCCTCTGCTAGCTGAGTTTTGCCATGTCACTGTTAACATCGTAATCATGAGGAAGAGCCCAGTTGCCAGGACAAACAGGAGCGAATGCCCGCAGTCGGTGTCACATGGACCTTCTGCCTCATTTGGACATGTTGTTACTGTGCACTTGGCTCACTTACTCACGTGGTCCGAAAGTGTGAGGGACCTGCAGGCTTCTCCATTTTTGTGTTTTGACTCTTCTTCCGTCATGGTAGGCCTCAGAGTGTTGTCTCCAGACCAGATGCCTCAGCATCACCTGGGAACCTGTCACAGATAAAGTCCTCAGGCCTCACCCAAATCTACTGACCCAGAATCTCTGGGGTGAGGCACAGCTTTAACAAGTACTCCTGGGTGGTTCTGATTCACGTTCAAGTGTGACAACCCCTGCTCTAGCAGATTGTGCTTACCAACGTGTATACATTTCCTTGAAGTCTCTGGCAATATATTCCTACTAAGCTGAATGTATAGGTTGGAAATATGAAATTGCCAATTTTTTAGGTCAATAATTTTCTCAGGTTGGCAATTTGGTATGGTTCAACTGATAAGTTACTTTGTGCAAACCAGGATTTCTTAAACATTTCCTTGGCGAATCAATGACATTCTCTGTTAAGGGCAGCTGCCTGTGCCTTGCAGGATGTCTAGCAGCATCCCTTGGATTCTAAACGGTGATGAGCAAAAATGTCTCCAGATGTCACGTGTGCCGTGGCAGGCGGAGCACTCCAGCTGAGAACCACTAGCTGACCTCATTGCTTTCCCTTATAAGCACTAATACCCAGTATACCACCCAAATAGATCTGCTCTTTGCTCTGAGTGGGAGAAGGGCCAGACATAAATTGATTATACTAATGAAAGTAAGATTTCAAAAAAGTTTATTTTTCAATTGCAGTTTACTTTCAGTATGACTTTGTATTGGTTTCAGGTATACAGCACAGTGGTTAGAAATACTTTACAAAGTGTTCCCTCGATACTTCCAGTACTCACCTGGCACCATACACAGTTATTACAGTATTATTGACTGTATTCCCGGTGCTGTACTTACATCCCTGTGACTGTTTTGTAACCACCAATTTGTACTTATTAACTTAATCACCTCTTTCACCCAGTCCCCTCTGGCAGCCATCAAGTGTTCTCTGTCTCTGTGAGTCTGTTTCTGTCCTGCCTGTTCGTTTTGTTCGCATGCACGTGGTAAAAGTGAACGTCCTTGCCTTGTTCGTGATCGGGGGAAAGCGCGCATTCTCTGACCATTCAGTGTGATGTTGGCTCTAAGTTTCTCATAGATGCCCTTGATCTGGTTGAAGAAGTTCCCTTCTGTTTCTAGTTTGCTGAAAGTTTTAAATCAGGAATGAGTGTTGGATTTGTCAGAGTTCTTCATTTGTTGAGAAGTTCATGCGTGTTTTTTTACAAGTCATACTGATTGATTTTTTTTAGTTAAACTTTTTATTTTGAGATAATTGTAGATTCACATACAGTTTGAAGAAATAATATGAGGGGAGCCCCCAAACTGGAATTTATTTATTAAAAAGTGTGTACTCCTCCTGATATGTTCAAACTTCAGTCACCTTTTCAGTCCCTCTCCATTGCACGCAGTGCGCCTGTAGGGACGTTCCCACTGCTCAAAACAGCTTGGGAACTTGTCGATTTTGATGCCTTTTAGTGCTTCTGCCATTTTTGTTTCATCTCTTACATTGGCAAAATGTTTCTCTTCGAGGGCTTTTTTTCATCTGGGGAAACAAAAAAACATTGCTCGAGGTGAGAACAGGTGGGGCAAAGAGGTCATGCTGTTTTTGGTCAAAAACTGCTGAACACTCAGTGCCGCGTGGGCAGGTGTGCTTGTAAATCACCCATCATGAAATGGGCAAATGTGTTGAAAGAGTCTTAAAAAAAAAAAATTCAGTGAAGCCGAATGCAGCCTCTCGCAGCAACGCCAGCTGGTGCACTGATACAGATGCTCCTAGAACACTCACCTGGCAGGGGAAGCCCATACTACAAGGGGCCTGCCCTCCAGAAGATAATTCGGTTTTTTGGCCCCCCCATGCAGATACCCATGTTCTCTTTACCCAGTTTCCCCCTATAGTAAATTTTTAAAAACTGTAGTACAATATCACGTCCAGTTTACTGACATTGATACAATCAAGACAGTTAAGACTTTCACTACCCAGGTTACACCATTATAGTCACATCTATTTCCCTTCTCCCCCACCCACATCCATCTTAACCCCTGGAAATCATTCTCTTCTCCATTTGTATAATTTTGACATTTCAAGAATGTCATGCAGGATGAACAAAAGTAGGTTTATAGCTGTGAGTACACCAAGCACAGAGTTTATTTTGTATTGTTATTTATTAATCATTGTATTATTTTCCATACGAACAACTTTAAACCTACTTTTGCCCCACACCGTGTAAATGGAGTCATACGTGTGTAATGTTTGGGGCTTGGCTTTTTCACTTAGTGTATGTTCTTCTTTGGGGATCCCTCAGGTCACTGCATCTGCCGACACTCTCCTCCTCGTTATGGCTGAGTAGCATCCACGGCGTGGATGTACCACAGTGTGTTTAACCATTTGCCCATTTAAGATATATGGGTTGTTTATGTATTTTTTTTCAGATCTGCTATGAATATTTATACATTGGTTTTTGCATGAATATAAGCTTTAATCTCTTTAGGATAAATGCCCAAGAGTGCAATTTCTTGGTTGTATGCGTTGCATGTTCAGTTTTTGAACAAGCTGCCAAATTTTCTTTTAGAGTGGCTGTACCAGCATTCATTTCACCAGTAATGAATGAGTGGCCCAGTTTCTCTGCATTTGGTGGTGGTATTATTTTTTATTTTAACTGTTCTGATAAGTGCGTAGTGATATTTCATTGTAGCTTTCCTTTACGTGCACCTAATGGTTAACAATGTTGGACATCTTTTCATGTGCTATTTACAATGTAAATCATCTAGGTTAAAATACCTTTTGCCAGTTTTCTAACTGGATTGCATGCTTTTTTTACTATTGAGTTTTGAAAAAATATTCTAAATGCTAGTCCTTTGTCAAATGTGTGGTTTCCAAACATTTTCTTCCAATCTGTGGCTTGTTTTTTCATCTTCTTACCAGGCTTTTCACAATGCAAAAGTTTTTAATTTTAATAAAGTCCAATTTATCAATTTTTTCTTTTCTTTATGCTTCTGGTGTCAAGTTTAAGAACTCCTTGCCTAGCCGTAAACTCTAGATTTTCTCCTATGTTTTTTTTCTAAAACTTTTATAAATTTACATTTCCGTGAAACATAAGTCTGTGATTCCTTCTGAGTTAATGAGGCTTTAGGTCAAGATTGTTTGTTTGTTTGTTTGTTTGCCTACGGGCGTCCAGCTGCTCCAGCACCATTCGCTGAAAAGGCTCCCTCCTCCCTTGAACTGCCTTTCCAACTCTGTCAAATATCAGTTGGACATATTTGTGGAGGCTGATTTCTGGGTTCTCTCCTCTCGTGTATTTTTTTAACTGCAAAGTTAGTGAATAAAATTCACTGAATGTTCAGTGCTAAATTTTACTGACATCAATTTGTTTTCAGTGGAAAACGAGTTCTTGCCATGTCTTGAAGGGAATTTCTGGAGACCTGCACGGGAAGATGGGGCTCTGAGTATGGTTTATTGATAATGTAAAATTAAGAGGGTTCCCCTCCTGACTTCCCAATGCCCTATCTCTGTCCATCTGGCCGTGGAAAAAGTCCAACTGTGTCCTCACCAAGGCCAAGACAAAAGCCAGTGTCCAGAGTTTCTGCACCAGATTGAAGTCCAGCCCAGTCCAGCATCTGGATAGCTTAGCGTGTGTTTCCAGCTGCCGTCCATTGCTGTGCTTCAGTATTCAGGCTCCCTCCTGCAGCCTGTGTGTGGAATCCTGCAGCCATGGGCTATGCCACTGCTAGGGCCACATGGCTGTGAAGCGAACAGGCCCATGCACCATGTGAGTGTGGGTCCTGAGCAAGAGAGAGAGAGCTTAGTCCTTTTAGAGCTGGTGCCATCTGCTGCAGGCCAGGTAACACTAGACCTTTATGGTCAAGAGAGCACACAAATGACCTGGTGAGTGCATCACCAGGTGTGGGAGGGGGTGGAGAGAGAGAGAGAGAGAGAGAGAGAGAGCAAGTGTGCACGCATGTGCTCCTTTGTTCCCCTGGGATAATATGAGCTTGGGCTTGTGATGGGCCAGTTGCTTTTTCTTTTCTTTTTTTAAGGATAGTTGCCATTTTTAAAAGAAAGATCCCATGTATTTATTTTTTTAGGGAGAGAGGAATGGAGGGAGAAAGACTGGAATAGAAACAGTTGCCTCTCACATATGCCCCGACTGGGAACCAAGCATGCAACCCAGGCATGTGCCCCGACCAAAAATCCAAACGGTGACCTTTTGCTTTGTGGAACAATGCCCAACTGAGAGCCACACTAGCCAGGGCTTAGGTGCTTTTTCAAAAGAACTAATCAACGTCCCAAGCTTTTGTGGGCTTGGGATGGGCTTATACCCCCTAGTTACACTGACAGACCAATATGGTCCAGCCCCACCCCCCTCCATCCCCCAGCAGTCTGGTACTGGAGGAGGGAACGCCAGGAGTGTTACTCCCCTGGTGGAGCGATGCCATGGTCCCCTGGAGTGTGAAAAGCTGTAGCTTCCTGGTGAAGCATCAGGCTTATGCTTCCCTATTTATTAAACTCAGTGTCTAAGTCCCTTCATTCCCGTTTCCCATTAATACTTAGTTAAATATCAAGGCAACAAATTCACCCAGTGAGCCATCCATTCGTTCATGCTTTAAAGAGATATTTACTGAACCTCTGCTACGGACCAGAAGTTGTCATATGAACCATTACTTTTGCAGATATTTCTCTCCTCTTTCAGTTCTTTGGTAGTGTATTTGTTTCCTGTGACTGCTGCAGCAAATGACCATAAACTGCATGGCTTAAGACCACAGAAATTTGTTCTTGTGCGGTTCTGGAGGGCAGAATTCTGAAATTAGTGTCACTGAGTGAAAACCAAGTTGTTGGCAGGGCTCTCCCTGCTTCTGCTGCGGTCGGCATCCTCTAACTCATGGCCACTCCAGTCTCTGCTCTGCGGTCAGATTGCCTTCTGTTCTGTCTGTCTGCTGCTCTGAGTGTCTCTTCTAAGGACCCTTGTTCCTGGGCTTATAGCCTACCTGGGTAATCCAGAATGATCTCTTCATCTCAGGATCCTTTTTCAAATTAAAATAACACCACAGGTTTTAGGCTCAGGGCATAGACATATTTTATGGAGTAGCAGGGGCACCATTCAACCTACTACAAGTAATAATTTTATGTGCAACTTTAATTTCCTTTTCTTGATCTTCTCCCCATCTTGGCATGTGTCCATTATTTCAGTCCCTTGCTTGATCTGTCTTTGAAAACATTTACTTAGGGAGTGGTGGTACGAGTGGACTGTCGTTCTGGCCTGTAGTTTCGTAGCCCGCCTCACTGCAGAGGGAAGGCCCTTTTTCACAGAAGGGCAGCTTTGCTGAGAATCGGAACATGCTTCTTACTACCGGAACTTAGAAAGCTGAGACAAAGAAATGTAATCCTAAAACATCTTCAAAAACCATATTAAAGTCTCATATACATGTAATAACAATGGTTCCATTTGAAGAGCTAATAAAAAATTATTTTAATTAAGATAAGTAAATATGGCATCAGCAATTAGCATTTAAATTGGTATCAGAATATCAGTGCTACACTTACTAGCATCATATATATATATATATATATATATTTCAAGTACTTGGACATCTTACATCACTTAGCTTGTATTTTAAAAACAAAGAATTTTTTGTATAGAACAGTTTTTTTTCAGACTAATGTGAACACCTTTTCTAAGGTATTTAGACCTCTAGAGTGTCACTGAGGTTATTCTGGTAAAGCTTTAGCGACCTAATGAATAATATGTCAAGAGGTACTATTTAAATATGCCCTACTGACCTTCAAGAATATTGAGTATTGCTTTAAGAAGTTTCTGGCAGCTCACCGAGTCTGTTTAGGGCCACAGGTGGTTTCATTATACCCGACGCAAGTTGTTGTGTGACTCTGTTATAGTGGGTTTTGTTGCTGTCCCTGCTGTTGTTATGATGATTAATAGTGTACCAGAATGAAAATTTGCCATATATATTTTTTTGAAGTACAGCAAATTAGCAGGTCACAGGAAAAAAAATGAGGTAGAATTTTAAAGTAACTATTTAATAATCTTAAAGACTTTTAGACTTAAGGCATGTATGTAGATAATCTTGTTTTTAGCATTAGCGTAATTAATATCTTCATGCACTTGTAAGATTTACTGACATTTCAGTTCTGACTTTATTTTTCTATCTAAATATATTTTTAAAGTTTAAAGCTTTTTCAAAGTTTGAGTGTTTGTCATTAGAAGCAGTTGTTTTCAAATGAATCTCTACTTTTATAGTCATAAACCAGGAATTCAGCTTATAATTACACATTTTAAATTTGTCTTTTCTTTGTAAGTGCTGGTCAAGATATCCAGGGAACAAGTGTGATTGCAAACCTTCCATTTTTGATGCGACAGAATCCTGCTGAAACACTTCGGAGAGTCTTGCCAAAAGTTAGAGTAAGTTGGTGCAAAATAAGATTTGAATTTACCTTTTTTTTCCCTCCAGTAGCATGTTGTTGTCAGGAGAAAATTTCAGAGCTTTTGATGGCTGATCTTTCGTACTTACTGAGAGGAGGAAGGGATTTTG
>VMDR010036710.1:0-10430 GCA_007922815.1 Macrotus californicus | reverse complement strand
GTTTAAGTTGTGGGGTATTAGGGCAATGATTATCCAACACAAGAGAGGAAAGAGCACAAGTTCCCTTCCCTTTTCCTATGGATAAGCCAGGCAACCCTTGAAACTTAAGGCCCAAAGAAGCAGCCTGTCCATCTACCACACTGGAATCAATCAGGACTAGGTTAAAATTCTAGCTTTGACATTTATAAACTGCGAGCTTGGGCAAATCACTTAACTTCTCTATGACTCAAATTTCTCATTTGTGGAAATGGAAATAAGATTTTTACAACAGAAACTAAAATGAACATCTAATTAATATAATATGAAGCCATTTAAGAGTGTGTGGCCCATCCTGCACACTGACCTGTCCTACCTGAAAATCAGTTCCCCTAAGCAGTCTTTTAAAATTTTTATAAACTGAAGGGGTATCTTTCACAGTTCACATTCTCTTTATAATACAACCCATGGCAACTGCATTAGTCTCAAGCAAGAAGGGTAGTATGTAAGGCATTTATGTGTTAGGTCTTCTTGTACTTGGACAAAATTAGTTCCTTTTAGTAGTAAGTTAGAGATTTGATTATCATCATTCCTAGTGACTCAATATACTAAATGGTACCCTCGTTCCCCAATAAAGGAACATGTGGTATCTTTCTTTAGTCTTCAAGTGTTTTAGGGAATCACAAACCAAGGGTTGAAAACTCCAGTGACTGCAAGGACCAGGCAAGCTACTTAAATTTTAAGTTACTTAGTAAGAAAATAAGGACATGTGGGCCTGCAGGAAACTGGAAAGTGCAGCAACCTCCCAACTTTGCCCATTTTGCATTGCACAATGATGCCACATCCAAGGGGTGTGTGTATTCACATCAGAGACAACACAGATTTGCACAATTATTGTGACAATTTTCTGGAAGATAGTAATGTCTTCTTTAACAAAATCTGTAAATTACCACGATTTTCTGACAGATAAAAATAGAAACCCTTGAGAAAGAATAATTTTAAAAAATTTGTACAAGAGCACCAGATGAACTAGCAGTGATGGTCCTGATTCTGCATACGGGGATTTGGCCATTTCTGTGGGTCACACTCAGCAGCAACCCTCCCAACATATCTCCAACAAATGCAGCAAGGCCAGACCCACCCACTTGGCCCAGGAAGCAGAGATGGTTGTCCTGGTGACAAACCCTCCCACAAACTAGA
Source organism: Macrotus californicus (assembly GCA_007922815.1). Taxonomy (NCBI): domain Eukaryota; kingdom Metazoa; phylum Chordata; class Mammalia; order Chiroptera; family Phyllostomidae; genus Macrotus; species Macrotus californicus. The sequence goes on along the minus strand of VMDR010036710.1, from coordinate 9,254 downwards.
AGGACTACTCAATTTTGTGTTTGGGGCCAATCTACAAATTGTATAATTTCAATGACTTTTCTCCCCTTCCCCCGCAAAAATCTGCCTACCCAAACACCTTGAACAGATAATCTAATGAGTATTATTTCACAGTTAGTAATAAAAGGCTTAAAATCAAATGCCCAATTTGACTTATGCCCATTCATTCTTAAAATATATTCAGAAGTGATAAAATAAAAAGAATCAGAAAAAGGATAAAAAGTAGATGCCTACAGAAAGACATTACTAAGGGAAAGAGTGAAAATAGGAGATGTCCAGATAATGAAGGTAAATTTCCCATACTTCAGTTTTGCCTAAGGTTAGCTTTGTTGATTTTCAACTGTGAGTGAACAAAGAGAAATTGTATACTGAAATATTTTTACTCTGTGAAGCAGTGAGACTTTGTAGAAATACCACCATATGCCAATATTGCTTCTCAGGACTTATAATTTGAATCTTAAGCACAGCTAAATGTATTTTAAACAGAGATTAATTCAGAACAGAATCATTCATAAAAGTGTAACTGTAGCCCTGGCTGGTGTGGCTCAGTGGATTGAGCGCAGGCTGCAAACCAAAGGGTCACCAGTTAGATTCCCAGTCAGAGCACATGCCTGGGTTGTGTGTGGGCCAGGTCCCTGGTGGGAGCCATGTGAGAGGCAACCACACATTGATGTTTCTCTCCCTGTCTTTCTCCCTAACTTTCCCTCTCCCTTTCCCTCTCTCTAAAAAATGAATAAATAAAATCTTTAAAAATAAAAAAAAAGTATAACTATAAATCCTGAACTTCAAAATGCTGATTTTTGGTCAATTACTCAACTAGGATTTATTGAACATAAAGCTGTCAGAAGAAAGATAAATGAGATCTAATTCCTACAGACAAAAACAAAAGTAATGAGAGTTAAAGAACAAAATGTAATTAATTACAGAATGTTAGAAAAAGGATAGCAGGAGCTTCGTGTAGATGATGTATCCTGTGTGGAGAAAAATGGCTAGGGAGATTCCACATATGAGGTGAATCTGACAGGATGAACTAGAGTTTGGCAGGCAGAAAAGCATGAAAAGAACACTGCAGACAGTGAGAAATGACAGCACATGGTACATGTGGGGAAGGGTGAACCTGCCTGGTGCTGACACAGTACACACTGAGTGGGATTGGCAGCAGAGTAAGAAGGAGCCAGAATCCTGAGGAACACCATAAGAATGGCCAGAAGAAATGGGGAATTTCAAAGACGAGAAGCTTAGAGACAGACAGTAACCAGATACCAAAAAAATTCCTTTCCTCCTTCTACCTTAAAGTGAAACTATCAGAGGACTTGAAAGAAGGCAATTATTTAAAACCTTTGTTTGTTGTTTAGTTACACCAATGTTTTTAATTCTTTATATATAAGCTCAATAGCCTCTTACAATCATTTGGAATTCGTTTTTTCATCAGAATAGTAAGTCTTCAGGGCCAGTAAATGGCTCAAGGGCTGTGGGGACAGCTGCTATGTATGGTCTTTTAGTAGAAAGAGGGCAATCTTTACCAGCCAATCTCCCTAAGAAGTCCTCCGCATTCCCTATGAGGACCTTCTTGTCTTTTACAAAACACTGAGTAAAACACATTGCCTTGCTTTTTATGGTAGTTTTATCTTACTGGTATTCTTGCAGTATTACTACAGCTGTCTATTTGTAATATTGTATTGTATTTTAATGAAAACATCCAGCTTCTTTCACATAATCCTTCATGTAAAAAGGAGCAGTTCAAAGGAAAAGGATATGAAAACAAAGGCACACTTATGGTAGAGAAGGCTTGCTTCCTTCTTGGGTTAGCTCCTGAGAATGACTTCCTGTTCCTAGTCCTTTACAAAACTGATTAAAAAACACATTTCCCCACCTCATGGATTGCATGCCGGCCTGCAAACCAAAAACACACTTCACATAACAGAATACTCTAAAGATCCATCCATGCTGTCATAAATGACAGCATTTCATCTTTTATAGCTGAATCATATTCCACTGTATACATGTGCTACATCTTATATAATTTTATTAACTATTGTCACCCTAATAAATTTAAATTAAAAAAAAAGATGGATAGTCCCACAATTTAAAGTTCGCCCATCTGGTTACCTTAGGAGAGTCATCAAAGTTTCACTGCAGGAGAGATAAGATTGTTTACAAGGACAACTTTGGAAAATTTCAGGGTTAATATCCTTTATACTTTCCAGAAAGATTCTGAAAGTTCAGAAGACTTATAAACTAAAACCCCATGATTAAAAAAAAATATATAAATATATATATATATATATATATAGATGCAATTGATGGCAACCACATCAAGGACACAGAAGTGAGTAAATGGAAAGACTGTAAGGAAAGGATTAACTCAGTTTCCCAGGTCTGAAATTTGGAATATCTACGAAGTCTAAACTACCACTTTAGGATTTCTGTTTTGGAGAGAGGATTATCATGGACTCTATAACAAAATCTTCAGGTTCTTTCCCTCAGCTCTATTTACCTTTCTGTTCTAGTTCTAATGTAAACTTTATTAAATTAAGTTATCTATCTCAGGGCAGGGATTAAAAAAGAATCCTATATACAAGTCTCTTCTGTCATGAGAACTGGATGGAGTGGGGAATATCTCCAGGAGAGTTTTACCACAGGAATTCTTAGTTAATTGTCATAAGCATACTTATTTAGCATTTATTCATTGAGTATCTACTCTGTGTCAGATAGTTCATGTATTATTATATTTTATTTAATCTTTATCATAACACTGAGATAAATTGCCTAAGATCACATAACCGGTAAAAGGGGAAGGCAATCTTTGAACCCAGGGAGTTTGACTCCAGAGGACAACCTCTTAACTTCCTCAATCTATTATCAAGGCATCTTTGTAGATTCAGAACTGCTTTCTAATAAAAGTCCTGACCCTTTTTACAGGAAAGCAATCAAGGGTGTGAATGTCTCTGATGAGTTTTCCTATTCCTAAGATGCTTTCTGGTAAAAAAAGTTTTGCTGAAGATCTTATGATTGCCTCCCTAGTATCCACTATGCCCCTTCCCTATTGAGGAGTGGTCACATGCTTTGAATGGGACTGACCCTACCTCCTATACATTTCTATAGTTGGGCCATAAACAGTCCACTGACACATTAGTTGGTTCAGGGATAGACTCAGAATCTATGTCAGCCCACTGAAGGAAGTGAAGGGTTTTGTTCAGAGGCAAGTTAGAGATAAGTCACTTAACTCCTGCTGCCCCATGTGAATAAAGAGGCTTATAATCCTGAGAGCTGCATGTAGCCATCTAGCTACCAGGAGATAAGCCAGACTGAAGATAGTCAAGCTGGAGAAAGGCCCAAGAAAATTAGAAACAGGGCTACAGCACTGATGATATTGAGAAGTTCTAGATAAAAACATGGCTGAAGCCCACAACACCAACAGATCTTATTCATGTGTGTCAATGAATTCCTTTTATTTTTAAGCCATTTGCCTTGGGTTTTCTGATACTTGCAAATGAAAGCATTCTCAAAAAGGGATATTGAGCATTAACTTCAATATTCTCCAAAAACTCTGTTCAATAAAAGCTGTTTCAAATATGATCACCAAAAGTCAAAATGTAATACTGTATTTCACTAGTCATAAAATTATAAAACTCCAAATTACTATGACCTCAACCCTTATTGAGGATTAATACAAAAATGTTTTTCTATGAAATATTTTGCATTTATTATTCATTTTGCAAACATGATATAAAAATTGATATAAACATTTACATTAAGAGTTCTGGCCAAGGTGGAGACATACAACTAAAAGAAGGAAACAACCAATTTAAAAACAAAAAACAACTAGAACTCCCAGAAAATCAAACTGTATGGAAGTCCAACAACCAAGGAGGTAAAGAAGAAACATTCATCCAGACTGGTGCGCCGAGAGAAAGAAATGAAAGAACAGTTCAAATGAAAGAACAGATCAAAACTCCAGAAAAAGAGCTAAGCGATGAGGAGAGAGCCAACCTATTAGATACAGAGTTCAACACATTGGTAATCAGGGTCCTCACAGAAATGAGTGAGTATGGGTGCAAAATGAAGGAAGAAGTTAAGGATATACAAAGTGAAATAAAGCAAAGTATACAGGGAACCAACAGTGACGGGAAGGAAACTGGGACTCAAATCAATGATTTGGAACAAGAGGAAGAAATAAATATTCAACCAGAACAGAATGAAGAAACGAGAATTCAAAAAAAATGAGGAGAAGATCAGGAACCTCTGGGACAACTTTAAACATTCCAAAATCCAAATCACAGGGGTGCGAAAAGGAGAAGAGGAAGACCAGGAAATCGAAAACTTATTTGAAAAAATAATAAAGGAAAACTTCCCCAATCTGGTGAAGGAAATAGACACACAAGCCCAGGAAGCTCAGAGAGTCCCAAACAAGTTGGACCCAGAGAAGCATACCAAGACACATCATAATTAAATTACCCAAGATTAAAGATTAGGAGAGAATCTTAAAAGCAGCAAGAGAAAAGGAGAGAGTTGCCTACAAAGGAGTTCCCATAAGACTATCAGCTGATTTCTCAAAAGAAAACTTGTAGGCAAGAAGGTGCTCAAAGGAAGTATGCAAAGTCATGAAAGGGAAGGATCTACATCCAAGATTACTCTATCCAGCAAAGCTATCATTTAGAATGAAAGGGGAGATAATGTGCTTCCAAGACAAGGGTACCAGGGAGAAGGAGATAAATGGGAGAAAAAAGAATGGGACAACTATAATACCATAGTAAATAAAATATACTCAAAAATTTACATGAAATTGTTAATAAAGCATCATATTTCCAATTTTGTGACTACTGGGAAGCACACAACAGTTTATGTTTAGGAACAGTAGTTGGTTCCAGTCTAGAATTTCTAGTATACTTTTCCTGCTAGCACTTTTATTATTTGTCCCTTACTTTTAGTTGTTGTTTTAAAAGGTTAGCAATTTAGTGTATCCAGGCTATCCAAAATAAGGGTGACCTTACATTCTACTTTATCTGGGACTATTTATATTGTTGTCTTAATATGGTACCCTCTCTGACTAGTGCTCATCTTCATTCTCAAAGTCCAGTTCTAACAATAAATTATAAAATCATAATATTTATAATTCATCTTGTATGTTTTTAAAATGTTTTATTGATTATGCTATTACAGTTGTCCCAATTTTTCCTCTTGGTCCCACTCCACCTGATACCCCCATTCCTCTAGCAATACACCACCAGTTAATGTCTGTGGGTCATGCATATGAGTTCTTTGGCTACTCCATTTCCTACACTGTTCTAAACATCCTCCTGTGTATTCTGAACCTATACATTTGTACTTAATCACTACACTTTTTCCCTCATTCTCCCCATACCCCTCCCAATAACCCTCCAAATGATCTCCATATCTATGATTCTGTTTCTGTTCTGTTTGTTTGCTATATTTGTTTTTTAGATTCAACTGTTGATAGTTCTGAATGTGTTGTTATTTTAATGTTCACAGTTTTGATCTTCTTTTTCTTATGTAAGTCCCTTTAACATTTCATATAGTAATGGTTTTGTGATGATGAACTCCTTTAGCTTTACCTTTTCTGGGAATCGCTTTATCTGCCCTTCCATTCTAAATAATAGCTTTGGAAGATAGAGAAATCTAAGGTGTAGGTTCTAGCTTTTCATCACTTTGAATAGTTCTTGTCAGTCCCTTCTAGCCTGCAAAGTTTCTTTTGAGAAATCAACTGACAGTCTTATGGGAACTCCTTTTCAGGTAACTATCTGCTTACCTCTTGCTGCTTTTAAGATTCTCTCTTTAACCTTTGGCATTTTAATTATGCTGTGTCTTGGTATTGTCCTCTTTCGGTCTATCTTGGTTGGTACTCTCTGTGCTTCCTGGACTTGTATGGCTATTTCCTTCACCAGATTAGGGAAGGTTTCTTTCAGTATTTTTCCAAATAAGTTTTCAATTTCTGGCTCTTTCTCTTCTATTCTGGCACCCCTATGATTCAAATGTTGGTATTTTGAAGTTGTCTCACAGGCTCCTTGCCTGTTCTCATATTTTTTAACTTTCTTCCCTTCTTGCTGTTTTGATTGAATGTCTTTTTCTTCCTTAAGTTCCAAATCATTTATTTGATTCTTGGCTTCATCCACTCCACTGTTGATTCCATGTAAACTTTTCTTTATTTCACTTAGTGTAACATTCATTTATGCCTGGGTCTTTTTTATGTTGTTAAAGTACCCAATGAGCTCCTTGAGCATCCTAATAACCTGTGTTTTCAACTCTGCATCTGCTAGACTGTTTATCTCCACTTTGTTTAGTTCTTTTTCTGGAGTTTTGTTCTGTTCTTTCATTTGGACCATATTTCCTTGTCTCCTTGTTTTGACAGCCTCCCTGTGTTTGTTTCTATGTGTTAGGTAGAGCTGCTTTGACTCCCTGTCTTGGTAGCATGGCCTAGTGTTGAAAAGCACACCTGTAAGTTGGATAGGGCCAAGCCTTAGATAATTGGTAGGCAGGGCAGCCCATATGAACCAGGCTGATGGAATTTCAGATATGGTGTCTCCGTATCTGTGACTCTGTGGTTCTGTGGCTCTGTGTTGGGGAGGGTCAGAAAATGAACTATGGCTGCTGCCTGCTGTCTGGGATTTTGTCCAGGAGGAAGCTATCTCCCAGCACTCATCCTGATGCCAGACACTTCAGTTCTCGTGCTAGAGCCTAGCAGGAGTGAGTCTACCTAAGTCCTAAGTTTGTTTCAGGCCCTTTAAGAGGAGATGCCTGAGTATCCGCAGTTTCTTTCCCTCGCCCAATTACCACTGGTTTTCACAGCCAAAAGGACTTATCTTCCTGACAGTAGAACCCTGGAGTGGGTGGTCTGGCGTGGGGCTGGGATCACTCGCTCCAGAGGTATGCCTCCCAATTTTTATCCACCACACATATGTGTGGGACCGCCTGTTGTATGTCTCTGCCCCTCCTACCTACCCTTTTTAATTCCTTGGTTGTTAGACTTCCATAGAGCTCTACTTTCTGATAATTCTGGGTGATAGTTGCTTTGTATTTTAGTTGTATTTTTGCTATGGTTGTGCGAGGAGCAAGCCGTACTTACCTATGCCACCATCTTGATTGGAAATCCTCATCTTGTATCTTTTTAATGTAAAGGATATAGCAATAACATGCTAACACATAAGGAAAATGACTTACAAAAATTATTCTTAATGAAATTTATACATGAAGAGTCAAAAAGACAGTACTAAATACATTCAAATAGTAGTTTAAATGTGGTGAAAAGACATGCTTTAGTGTCTTTATTGCGTTAAACAAAATTTTATTTGCAGGAACTTCTTTGGGCATAAATCTAGTTCACTCACCTGAATGGCAACACCCCAAAATTATGTAAAGATTTACTGAATGAAGGGGCCTTTTCCTCTTCCCTTGCAATAAGACATTCTAAGACATCTTTTAGTATAACATGGGAAATTAGGAATCTAGGCAGGTGCAGCATGGTAACCTCTCTTGAAGAAAGAACGTGCGTCACAACTTGCTTTCCACTGTATGATGTCTTAGCATAGAGAAGAAGAGCCTTATTTTTCTCTTTTCCTCCCCTCCACAGCAATGTCCCATTTCCAAAGAGAAAGGCCTGTCTTAGGATTTTGAAGAAAAATCCACAATCACTGAAGGAATAAAAAACTTTTGAATACAGGAACTAGGTCTTTGAAAGGATAACCAAAATCAGTAAGTCTTTAGGCAGACTCATCAAGAAAAAAAGAGAGAGGACCCAAATAAACACAATCAGAAACGAAAAAGGAGAAATTACAACTGACACCACAGAAATACAAAGGACTGTAAGAAATTACTACAAAGAACTATATGCCAAGAAATTTGAAAACCTCGGTGAAATGGGCACATTTCTAGAAAATATAATCTTCCAAAACTTGAATGAAGAAAAAGCAGAAAACCTGAACAGATCAATAACAGCTGACAAAATTGAGGCAGCAATAAAAAAACTCCCAGTACACAAAAGCCCTGGACCAGATGGTTTCACAGGAGAATTTTAGAAAGCATTTAAGGAAGAGTTAACCCCTATCCTTCATAGACTTTTCAAAAAAATCCACGAGGGAAGACTCCCAAACTCTTTTTATGAAGCCAGTATCATTCTAATCCCAAAACCAGATAAAGACACAACAAAGAGAGAAAACTTCAGGCCAATATTGCTGATGAACACAGACGCTAAAATCCTCAACAAAATATTGGCAAACTGCATCCAGCAACACATTAAAAAGATCACACACCATGATCAAGTGGGATTCATCCCAGGGATGCAAGGATGGTACAATATTCGCAAATCAAGAAATGTAATACATTACATAAACAAAAGCAAAGACAAAAATCACATGATCATGTCGAGAGATAAGGATAAAGCATTTGATAAGGTATAGCATCCATTTATGATAAAAATACTCAGCAAAGTGGGAATAGAGGGAGCATTTCCTCAACATAATAAAGGCCATATATGAGAGACCTACAGCCAACATCATACTCAATGGGAAAAAACTAAAAGCCTTCCCACTAAGATCAGGAACAAGATGAGGGTGTCCATTTTCACCACTTCTATTCAACACAGTATTGGAATTCCTAGCCACAGTGATCAGGCAAAAAGAAGAAATAAAAGGCATCCAAACTGGAAAGGAGGAAGCAAAACTGTCACTGTTTGCAGATGACATGACAGAGTGTACACAGAAGACCCTATAGACTCCACCAAAAAACTGCTCAACCTAGTAAGTGAATTTGGCAAAACAGTGGGATACAAAGTCAATATTCAGAAATCAAAGGCATTTTTGTACATCAACAATGAAATATCACAGGCAGAAATCAGGAAAAATAAAATATCCCATTTGCTATAGTAACAAGAAAAATAAAAGACCTCGGAATAAACCTAACTAAGGAGGTAAAAGATCTGTACTCAGAAAAGTACACAACACTGAAGAAAGAAATTAAGGAAGACACAAATAAATGGAAGCATATACCATGTTCATGGATTGGAAGAAATTAACATCATCAAAATGTCCATACTACCCAAAGCAATTTATAGATTCAACACAATCCCAATTAAAATACCAATGACATGTTTCACAGATATAGAACAAACATTTCAGAAATTTATATGGAACCATAGAAGACCCCGAATAGCTGCAGCAATTTTGAGAAAGAAGAACAAAGCAGGAGGGATCACAATACCTGATATCAAACTGTATTACAAG
>VMDR010036709.1:0-10406 GCA_007922815.1 Macrotus californicus | reverse complement strand
AATGAGCTATATCATGCTGTGGTATTAAAAAGCCCTAATATTTCATCAGCTTAAAACATCAAAGATTTATTTCTCTCTTGAGTTACACATCCCTCAAGTCTCCATGAGGAGCTCTGCTCTACTTTATCCTTCTCTGAGATCCAGAGCAGCCACTCTGAAGCAATGGCAGTGGTTGTAGAAGAAGGAAGGGAAAATGATGTATGATGAACTAGACATTAACACTCCAACACAATGTGGCACTAATCTCTTCAGCTTGTGTAAAACTGGTCATAACCAGTTAAATAGCCATAATTCACTCCCAAGGAGCAGGCAAGTGAAATCCAAACCATACGTCCAGAAAGAAAATAAAAAGTATATAGTGAACAACATTAATAACTACAGTGACAGATATTTAAATTGTTAAAATTGAATTCAATTTAAGAGACATTATTGATGTTTATATTAACTATGAATACTGATACATGAAATAATTTGTATTTTCCATTTACCTTGCTTTAATTTTTCCTTCTACATTTCCTTTCCTCTCATCTGTTAAGGTCAAAAATACATATTCTATGCTTACATGCTTATCTTGAAATTTTATTAAGAATTTTTCATGCAGCATATCAATATTTCTGTTTCTTTTTTAAAATTTTTATTTTTTCTATTAATGTTCAAATACAGTTGTCTCCATTTTCCCACCACCACTTTTGCCTCTCTATCCACCCCCACCTCCAACCCTCAATCCTACCCACCTTTGGCTTTGTCCATGGGTCCTTTATACATGATCATTTATGACTCTTTCCCTTCTTTCCTATATTATTTCCCTCCCATCTCCCATCTGCTTACTGTCACTTTGTTCTTAACATCCATGTCTCTGGTAACATTTTGCTTGCTTGCTTGTTTTGTTAATTAGGTGCCACTTAAAGGTGAGATCATATGGTATTTGTCTTTCACCACCTGGCTTATGTCAATTAGCATAATGCTCTTCAGTTCCATCCATGCTGTTGAGAAGGGTAGGGGCTCCTTTTTTTCTTTCTACTGCATAGTATTTCATTGTGTCAATGTACCATACTATTTTGATCCACTCGTTTAATGACAGGCAACTAGGCTGCTTCCAGCATTTGGCTATTCTAAATTGCGCTGCTATGACCATTGAGGTCCATAGGTTCTTTTGAATTAGTATTTCAGGATACTTAGGGTATAATCCCAGCAGTGGAATTGCTGAGTCAAAAGGCAATTCCTCTTTTAGTTTTTTGAGGAAATTCCATACTGTTTTCCACAGTGGCTGCACCAGTCTGCATACCCATCAACAATGTATTAGTATTCCCTTTTCTCCACAACCTCATTAGCACTTATTATTTGTTGATTTGTTTAGCATAGCCATTCTGACCAGTGTGAAGTGATATCTCATTGTTTTAATTTGCATCTCTTTGATAGCTGGTGATGCTGAGCATCCTTTCATATATCTCTGGGCCCTCTGTATGTCCTCCTTGGAGAAATGTCTGTTCAATTCCTTTGCCCATTTTTTAACTAGGTTGTTTGTCTTCCTGGAGTAGAGTTGTGTGAGTTCTTTATATATTTGGGACATCAAACCCTTGTCTGAGATATCATTGGCAATTATATTTTCCCATATGGTTGGTTCCCTTTTCCTTTTGCTGATGTTTTCTTTAGCCACGCAGAAGCTTTTTATTTTGATGAAGTCCTATTTGTTTATTCTTTCCTCTATGTCCCTTGCTTTAGGGGACATATCAGTGAAAATATTGCTGTGTGGAATATCTGAGGTTTTCCTGCCTATGATCTCCTCTGGGACTTTTATGGTATCAAGACTTAAGTCTTCTATCCATCTTGAGTTTATTTTTGTATGTGGTGTAAGTTGGTGGTCGAGTTTCATTTTTGTTGCATGTAGCTGTCCAGATCTCCCAACTGCATTTGTTGAAGAGGCTAATTTTACTGCATTTTATGCTTTTGCCCCCTCTGTCAAATATTGATTAACAATAGAGACTTGAATTTATTTCTGTGCTATCTATTCTGTTCCATTGATCTATGTGTTTGTTCTTATGCAAGTACCAGACTGTTTTGCTCACCATAGCCCTGTAATATAGTTTGATGTCAGGTATGGTGATCTCACCTACTTTGTTCTTTCTCAAAATTGCTGTAGCTATTTGGGGTCATTGATGATTCCATATACATTTTTGAAGTGTTTGTTCTATATCTGTGAAATATGTCATTAGTATTTTAATAGGGATTGTGTTGAATCTATGAATTGCTTTGGGTAGTATGGACATTTTGATGATGTTAATTCTTCCATCCATGAATATAGTATATGCTTCCATTTATTTGTGTCTTCCTTATTTTCTTTCTTCAGTGTTGTATAGTTTTCTGATACAGGTCTTTTACCTCCTTGGTTAGGTTTATTCTTAGGTACTTTATTTTTCTTGTTGCTATATCAGATGAGATTTTTCCCCTGATTTCTGTTTCTAATATTTCATTATTGGTGTACAAGAATGCCTTTGATTTCAGAATATTGACTTTGTATCCCACTGTTTTTCCAAATTCACTTATTAGGTCAAATCGTGGTTTGTTGTTGTTGTTGTTGTTGTTGTTTTAGAGTCTATAGGGTTTTCTATGTACACTATTATGTCATCTTCAATAATGACAGTTTCATTTCCTACATTTTAAATTTGTATGCCTTTTATCTCTTCTTCTCGTCTGATTGCTGTGGCTAGAACTTCCAATGCTAACGTGAAGAGAAGTGGTGAAAGCGTCCTTGTCTTCTTCCTGATCATAGTGAGAAAACTTTTAGTTTTTGTCCGAGTATGATGTTGGCTGTAGCTTTTTCATATATGGCCTTTATTACATTGGGGTATGCTCCCTCTACTCCCACTTTGCTGAGCAATTTTATCATAAATGGGTGATGTACCTTATCAAATGCTTTTTCTGCATCTATTGATATGTTCATGTGATTTTTGCCTTTTCTTTTGTTTATATGATGTATTACATTTATTGATTTGCAAATATTGTACCATCCACGAATCCCCAGGATGAATCCCACTTGATCATGGTGTATGATCTTTTTGATGTGTTGCTGTATGTCATTTGTCAGTACTTTGTTGAGGATTTTAGCATCTATGCTCATCAGTGATAGTAGCCTGTAGTTTTCTTTCTTTGTTGTGTCTTTGTCTGGCATGGGGATTAGGACAACGCTGGCCTCATTTACAGTGTTTCGGAGTCTTTCCTCTTCTTGGTTTCTTTTTGGAATAGTCTGAGAAGTATAAGGGTTAACTCTTTCTTAAATGTTTTGTAAAATTCTCCTGTGAAATCATTCAGTCCAGGGCTTTTGTGTGCCAGAAGATTTTTGATTACTGCTTCAATTTCATGAGCTATTATTGGTCTGTTCAGGCTTTCTGCTTCTTCTTCATTCAGTTTTGAAAGAGTATACTTTTCCAGAAATTTGTCCATTTCACCTGTTTTCAAATTTCTTGTTGTATGGTTCTTCGTAGTAATTTCTTACAACCTTTGTATTTCTGTGGCATCAGTTGTAGTTGCTCCTGTTCCATTTCTGACTTTGTTTTATGGGTCTGCTCTCTTTTTTTCTTGATGATCTGCTTAAAGTCTTATCAATTTTGTTTATCTTTCAAAGAACCAGTTCCTGTGTTTATTTATCCTTAAATTTGTTCTTTTACTCTCTATATCATTTAATTCTGCTCTGATCTTGGTTATTTCCTTCCTTCTACTCACTCTGTGCTTTGTTTTTTGTTGTTCCTCCAGTTCTTGTAGATGTAGGTTGTTTATTTGAAATGTTTCTATCTTTTTTAGGCAGGCCTGTATTGCTATGAACTTCCTTCTCAGGCCTGCCTTTGCTGTGTCCCATAAGTTTTAGGCTGTTGTAAGTTCATTTTCATTTGTCTCTAGAAACTTTTTGATTTCTTCCTTGATATCATTCTTAACCCATTCATTGTTTAATAGCCTGCTATTCAATCTCCATGAGTTTGAGTGTTTTTGAGTTTTTTCCTTGAGGTTGGTTTCTAGCTTGGGGCCCTTGTGGACTGATAAGATGTTTGATATGATTTGAATTTTCTTCAATTTGTTGAGGCTTGTTTTATGTCCTATCATGTGGTCTATCTTTGAAAATGTTTCATGTGCATTTGAAAAGAATGTGTATTTTGTTTTTTTAGGATGAAAGGAGATATATGTGTGTGTGTATATATATATAATCAGTTAAGTCCATTTGATCTAGAGCATTGTTCAATACTGCAATATCCTTTTTGATATTTTATTAGGAAGATCTATCCATTTTTGACAGTAGAGTGTTATAATCCCCTACTATAATAGTGTTGTTGTGTATATCTTTCTTGAAGTCCTCCAAAATTTTTTTAATGCATTTGGGTGCTCCTATGTTGGGTGCATGTATATTTGTAATGTTTATTTCTTCTTGCTGGATTCTTCCCTTGAGTATTATAAAATATCCTTCTTGGTCTCTTTTTATGGCCTTTGTTTTGAAGTCTATTTTGTCTGATATAATCATTGCTGTCCCAGTTTTTTTTCTTATCCATTTGCTTGGAATGTTTTTTCCAACTCTTCGCTTTGAGTCCATGTCTGTCTTTTGTTCTTAGGTGGGTCTTTTGCAGGGAGCATATGTGTGGGTCATGTTTTCTTATCCATTCAGCTACTCTGTGTCTTTTGATTGTAGCATTTAATCCATTTACATTTAAGGTTATTATTGATGGGTACTTATTCATTGCCATTTTACTCCCTTTGTACCTTTTTTCCTTTGTCTCTCACTGTTTTTCTTCCTCTTCTTAAAGCAGTCACTTTAGAATATCTTGCAATACTGGTTTGATTGAGGTGTATTCTTTTAAACTTCTTTTGTCTGGGAAGCTCCTTATTTGGCCTTCCATTTTAATTGAGAGCCTTGTTGGATAAAGTAGTCTTAGTTGCAGACCTTAGCTTTTCTTTACTCTGAAAATTTCTTGCCATTCCCTTCTGGCATGTAATGTGTCTGTTGAGAAGTCATATGCTAGATTATCAGGGTTCCCTTACATGTTAATTCCTGTTTCTCCCTTGCTGCCTTTAAGATTATCTCTTTGAGTTTAAATTTTGCCATTTTAATTAGGAAACGTCTTGCAGTGGGCCTTTTCGGGTTTCTCTTGATTGGGACCCTCTCTACTTTCTGGACTGGTGTGGCTTTTTATCTCATCAAATTAGGGAAGTTTTCCACTATTACTTTTCTTTATATTTTTAGAATGTTTAAAATTTATTATTTTTTTATTTTTAAGTGTTTTTATTGATTATGCTATTACAGTTTTCCCAACTTTTCCGCCTTTATCCCCCCTCCACCCTGTACCCGCAACCCTCCAGCATTCCCTCCCCTCTTAGTCCATGTTCTCTTAGGTTGTACATATAAGTTCTTTTAGTTCTCTGTTTCCTATACCATTTTTTATCTTTCCCCATCTATTTTATGCTTACTAATTAGGTTTCTTCTTCCCTATACCTTCTCCCCACCATTCCCTCCACTATTACTTTTTCAAACAGGTTTTCTATTCCTTGCTCCTCTTTTTCTCTTTCTGATATCCCTATTATATGGATATAATTCCATTTAATGTTGCCCTGCATTTCCCTTACCCCTCTTTGTTTTTTTTTAGTCTTTTTTCCATTTCTTGCTTTTTCTGGGAGTTTTTTCTCCTTTGTCCTCCAGCGCACTGATTTGATCCTCTGTTTCATCTACCCTCCTTTTCATTCCTTCTACTGTGTTCTTTAATTCAGAAATTGAATTCTTCATTTCCTCTTGGCTCTTGTTGATTGTTTCTATGTCCTTTTTTATACTGATATAGTTTTCAGTAAGTTCCTCATATTTCCCCATAGTTTTTGGTAATTCTCTGTGAGCTCATTGAGCTTCCTGAAAACCATTGTTTTGAACTCAAAATCTGCTAATTGACTTGCCTCTATTTCATTTAGAATTCTTTTTGAGGATTCCTCCTCTCCTTTTGACTGAGGGTTGTTTCTTTGTCTTCTCATTATTTGTGTGACTCTTCTTGTTTGCTTTTGCTTCTGCTTCTTAAATTGATGTGTTTTGACTTTCTGACTTTGTGGTGTGAACTTCTATGGGATGAGGCCTTTGAGATTCAGTGGTGCAGTCTCCTTGATCACCTGAACTTGATGACCTCTTGGGATGTCCTTTATGACTTTTATGCTGGTTCTCTGAATGTAATTAGGTTTTGATTATTGTTGGGACTTTCTTTTGTGTGTTCTTCCCTCCAGATGGTTGACTCTGGGACACTCTGCCCACCACATCTTGTGTGCTGCTGTGCAAGTGCTGCCAGAACAAAACCACAAATCCCAGGAAACAAACCCTCACTTGCAAATATAACTTTCCCCCCACAATCCCACTATCAACAACAAATGAACCAATATTAATAAGGGTGTAATGAGATTAAGACTAGTATAAGAGGGCTTTTCTTCCTTGAGGATGCTTGGATGATCTTGCTGCAGCTACCTGCATTCCCCAAAAGAAGGGCTCCTCTTTGGATCCCACAACTGAAAAGGACCCCAGTTGAAGATGCCACTCCCCAGCTCAGGGCACGCTCTAGGAGCTGTGGTCAGGAGAATACCTGTGTGAGCTGGGCCTCGTGTCAAGGACAACAGAAATGTGCAGTCCAGACCTGACTCCCCATAGCATTCTTGCTGGTTCTGAAGCTGTTGGTGCCCTTTGGGGCCAAGTCAGCTTTCTCAGTGGCAGCTGTGCTACAGGTGGGGCTCAGATACACTGATGAAGCTCCTTGTCTGGTGGGTGCTGGGCTGACACTTTCAGAGAGATTCCCTTTTATATTGCAGCCATGGGTCCCCATGGCATCTGTGACAGTAAGAGTCCCAATTACCCAGGCTATTTCACTTCATGGGATGATCAAGAGCCCACAGATTGCTCCTGAATGTACCTTGCTAAAGGCAGACTCTTCTGAAACTGGCCCACCTGGTTTGCTCAGGAGAAGAAAACAACAAATAGATGTATTTTTTTTCTTTACCAGTTTGGTGGAGAAGTTGCAATCATCTGGGAATGATTTGGAGTTTGTCCAAACACCAGAGACCCCAAGGACACAGACTCCTGAGCATCATCTCCATCTTTGAAGGCCCAGGTTTCCTCTGCACATGTCTGGTGCTAGCACAGGGCCTTGCATGAAGCCGAGCTCAAAGCAAGGTATGTCTGTTGACCACCCAGGTGAGGTCAGATGGCAACTGGGCCCGCTGGCCTGTCGGACATCCCACAGGATGAGTGTTACTGTTTCTAGATAGATTGAGGCCAAACATTGTTGCCAGGATCTCTGGAGAGGGGGGCACTTCCCAGGCCATCACACAGAGGAGGACTTGCAATGTCTGCTTTCCGTCATCAGGATGTCAGGCTTGACCCTTTGGTCAAGGTGGTGGCTGCCAGATTTCTCTGTCATAAAGGGCCCTCCTTCCCTTCACAATTGCTGAGTAACATGTAGGGGTGATACTGTGAAATCCCGTGGATATTCTGTTCCCTAAAATCTTTCTCCCAGTGGTTTTGGCATCCACACCTGAGTCAATTATTACATTATCAAATTCTATCATTCAAAAAAAAGAGACTATTATAAGAAAGGAGAGCAGATATGAAATTACCTACTAAAAGAGAAATGATTTTGAGAGGGTAGCGGGAGGACCACTAATAAGAGTCGGGAGTTGGAGCAATGGAAGGAGAGAAGGTAAAATTTACCTCATGAATAAAAAAGGGAATGAAGAGTATGGAATGGAGTATGAGAAGGAAAGAGTATAATATTACGTTTAAACAGAAATTAAAATAAAATAAAATAAGGTGAGGGAGAAAAAGAAAAAGGAAGGTCAATATTAAATAATTAATAAAAGTATAGGAGCCAAATTGGAGAGAAAGATCCACCACAGTACTATCAACAACAAACAAGCTAAAATTAATATAGGTAGTATGGAAATAAGAGGGAAAAATGAAACAAAGAAAAGTCTAAGAGATGTTTAGAGGAAAGGGAAGTGATTTTGTAATGATAGAGGGAGAGAGAATACTAAAAGTGAGGATCAAAAACCCGGCTAAGGGAGGGAAAAATTAAAATTTGGGATGTAAGGGAAATTTTTTTTAAAAAGTAGAATAAAGAAAAGTAAAAGGGCAGGATGAAAGAGAAATAGAAGAAAGACAAAAAGGAAAAAAGAAATAAAACAGGCTAAGATGGCAAAATTAAAATTTGAGAACAAAAAAAAGAGTAGAAGAGGGGTCCAGTAAAATTTGATATTTGAAATATAGAATTAATGAAGCTCTAGAGATAAAATTGAAAAAACAATGCAACAACAACTACCCTACCCACAACCAACTAGCAAAGTTTGTTAAAGGTGGAGAGAGAACATGGGTATTTTATTTTATTAATTTATGTTTAAATATTTTATTTATTTATTTTTAGAGAGAAGGGAAGGAGTAAGAGAGGGAGATAAACATCAATGTGTGATTGCCTTTCACGTGGCCCCCACTGGGGACCTGGCCCATAACCCAGGCATGTGCCCAGGATGGGAATTGAACCAGCAACCCTTTGGTTTTCAACCCATGCTCATTTCACTGAGCTACACCAGCCAGGGTGAACACAAGTATTTTAAGAGCAGGGCAAAGGATGTAAAATGGCCCTTGACAAGAAAATTGGTTTTGTGTATCTGGATGGGGGAGAAATAGAAATATGGAATGAAAACAGGTTGTAGCTAGACAGAAAACAAAATTTGCAATGAAAATAATGTGAGGAAAGAAGAGGGTAAAATGGGCTAAGAGGATGGAGGGGCAAAATGTACACTATACTATACTATACTAGTACCATACTATACTATAGTGAAATACACTGTAGTATCAACTCTAGTGACTTAATACATACAAACTTGCTGGATAAGAAATGAATGTTATAAAGCTATACAGGAAAGAAAATATCTCAAATCATGAAGAAGACCATAGTCTCTTTCATCTGGTTAGCCTCTTGTATTTACCACTGTCTTTTTCTTTCTTGATCTGCCTCTGGTGATGTCAGATGTTGACCCCCTCTGACCTTAGGCAGCCTGTTTGATACTTGCATTGATCTGTCTTGGGCTGTCTCCATCAATTGTTAATACAGTCACTCTGCACTCAGCAGTCAGGTTTAAGCACCATAGGTCTGGGTCAAATCCCTCCTGGGGTGGACAGAGGTATTGTTTCCTCTCAGGATGCTGCTGCTTGGAGGGGAGTGGTCTACCTGAGCAGGATGCTTGCTTCCTATGGGGGTTGGCTCAGCACTCGGATCCCAGAGGCTACTCTCTCAGTTCTTTCCCCAAGGCCTCTGTCCCCAGTCTCTCCAGTCCACTCTGCCCCCCTTTGCAGGGATCTACTGTCTCTGGCTATCTCCTAGGTTGTTTATCTGGTCACTCTACACTCAGCAGTCAGACTTAGCAGTCAGACAAAGGGCCAGGTTAGAGACCCTACTAGGGTTGGGGCTATTGTTTCCCCTCAGGCTACTGCTGCTCGGAGGGGAGTGGTCTGCTTGAGAATGAAGGCTGTTGCTGCCTGGGGGATGACTCAGCACCAGGAACCCAGCATCTACTCTCTCAGTTTTCTCTCCAAGGCTTCTGTCCCCAGTATCTCCTCAGGCATCTCCAGCCCACTCTGCCCTTGCCTTTGCCAGAGTCCAGGGTAAGTGGCTGCAAATGAAAATTTGTGTGTTGGCCCTTTAAATGACTCTTGCATCTCCAGCCGCCCCTCTGCAGCAGCCCTGCTGTTTTTTGCGGTTCTTTGTTATTTGTGAACTTTTTGGGCTCTGGTTCTCTCAGTTGAGAATCCTAGCTTAGGGTTTAGACCCCATTCTTCTCCAGGGCATCCAACTGCCGCTTAGTTATCTCTCTAGTGCTGCTGCCTGTGTGTGCTCAGTCTGCCCTCTCGAGTCTCTACCACACTCCTTACCACACAGGTTGTGCCAAAGCTATTTCTTCTGTCTGTCTGAAATTATGTGACTTCTCTCTAGCTATTGCTCAGTTGTTTGTTATGTGTGGTTTCTCCACAATTGAGTTGTAATTCCAGATTGGCCCTGGGAGGAGGTCAGTGTGACTTCCATTCACTCCCCCACCATATTCCCTCCAATATTTCTATTTCTTTCCCAAACATTAGAAGGAACTCAAAATACAAGGTGTGACAGAAGTAATGCTTGCTTGAGTGTGGTTGGTAGGGTAATTAAATGAGTGTCATAATTTATAGTTTTAATTTTAACATTTTACCTAAAATGTCATATGGTATGCTTGAGTGTGATATTGCTGTTATAGAATTACATATTTATGATTTTGTAGTGAAATATTTTGTAATAAAAAGGGGTGTTATTTGTACCAGACCCTGTATATTAGTTCTTTGGACCATCTCCCATATTGCGTGTTTTTATTTCATAACA
>VMDR010036708.1:0-10427 GCA_007922815.1 Macrotus californicus | reverse complement strand
ACTCATCATGTTAACATGGCAAGGCCTTGAATTCAGTTATTCTTCCAGGAGAAGCAACACCTGCTTCATGAGTAATTGAATTTAAATCTCTTCCTTCAATAACTCCACAGCTGATGTCAAACTTTGGAAACAATTACAAAATAAATCACTAGGAAGGTCTGCTTAATCTCATCAGGTTAATAAATACAGACAAATTAATCACTTGAAAGTAAACAAAAAGGAATAATTGATTGGAGTCTTCTTGATTACTTTATTCTATTTTCTTTATCAAACTATTTTTACCATTATCTTCAATTCAGCTGCCGTGTCTTGAAATTATTGCTTTATTTCATCTTCAGATTTCCATGAAAACCAATTCAAAGCTTTCTCGCCACTTGATGATGTGTGGAATTATTTATCCTGATTTCATCAAGAAGATTTTTTTTGTTAGTAAGATCTATGTCAGCATAACCTTTCATGAAAAGTAAAGGAAAAAAGAAAAAATGCAGAGATTGGCTTTCAATGAGTATAGTAGAGCCTTCCAAAGGCACAGAACATTGTCTCAGAAAATGCCAAAGAGCTTTCCTGATATTTATGAATCTTTTTTTAAGATTTTATTTATTTATTTTAAACAGAGGAGAAGGGAAGGGAGAAAGAGAGGGAGAGAAACATCAGTGTGTAAGAAACATCTCACAGACCCCCACTGACCCCCGCTGGGGACCTGACCTGGCCTTCAACCCAGGTATGTGCCCTGACTGGGAATCGAACTGGTGACCCTTTGGTTCTCAGGCCCGTGCTCGATCCACTGAGCTACACCAGCCAGGGCTATGAATCTTTTAAGTGCCTCAGAAATAGGTACATGCAAATAGCTGTACTTACATGTGGGGCGAGGATAACAAAAGATACTCCACCCTGCACCCCTCAGCTTTAAATGGCTGCATGGATGTGACTGGAACAAGAGATGATCATAGACTTGAGGCGATTGTAAAGGCAACATAGGTGTGTGTGAGCACAGACAAGCGCTAATCACACAGGTAGCAATAGTCCCAGCAGGTAGGCAGGACTCAGCGCACAGGAGGCTCAAAAGCAGTTCTTTGAAGTGGGAGACAACAAGGTGAGCTTCGATCCTTCTGTTGGAATGAGCAGTGCTCCAGAGTGGGTATGCGTTCTATCTCAGAGGAGGTGTCAGACAAAGGGCTGGATTCTGCCCAGTGCAAGTGCCACCTCCCTGGGACGCTCACAGACTCACCAGAATGTGGCTACACTCTGACTGGGGAGTAAAGAACTCACGCTGTGTGGCCCCTGTCCATCCATTATCACTTCTTGGCAAAGAACTCCTTAACTGTCACCTGGGACCCTACCAGCTAACCTCCTCATCCAGAACTAAGCTCAGGAAACTAACTAATAACATCGAACAGTTGGACAAAAGACTTTAACTCGTAAGATTCCAAAGCTATTTCAGAAGGTCGGTGCAGTCTAATGCAAAGAACACAATATGCTACGTGTTGCAAATATGAGCAGGTCTCGTTACACACATTTCCATACCCTGGTCACTGGCCAATGAGCCTTCCTCCTTCTAGCCACTCACCTGGAACTACAGGCAGTGCGAAACCACCGGAAGCATTCTGAAACAAGGAGTCTTTTGATCTTGCCCGCTCCTCAGCTCCGAGTAGGTGGTCATTTAACACTTCCCAGAGTCACTAAGCTCAGGCATACGTGTTCTTTTTGCATACAAGAACATTCATCCCCGCTGCTAAATTCCCATGCCTGTGCCTATAAAGGCACAAGGGTCCTTTATAATCTGCATGACAAGTGACCTTGTTTAAACTCAATGCAGGGCACCACAGGACATCACAGAAAGGTGTCAGCTAGCAGTGGCGGCCTTATTATTATTAACTGCTGCTCTGGACAGCAGCGGTCCTGGAGCGGTAGTCCTTTAAAGACACCAATAAGGACCCCTCTGACCTACTGGCAAATACTGCAAATGCCTATTTGAGGGGAATAAAAAACACTTTCTCAGAGAAAAATAGCATCCGGAAGGTATGGCACCAAGACTGTGGGTGAATGTAATCAGATAATTCGAAAGGTTTGTTCCATGCAAAGAGCATATCCATTCACGGTGGCCAAATGTACGCGAACTTGGGGAAGGGGTCAAGCAGAAACTGTAGTAGGTTTGGATCCTAGCAGTTTCGTTTTGCAGACAGGCCTATTATATAGAAAGGATTGAGGAAAAAAGAGTTATCTTTCCTTCCCAAAGTTTCAGGCTGAAGAGATCAATGTGGACGGGATGCCATTAATTCTGAAACCTTGAGAGAGAAAGACTCTGAGTTTTCCAGAAGTGCCCCAGGAAGAGTAAGAGATAACCCCGCAGCTGCAGACTGTCCGGGAGCTTCAGAGATCTGGAAAAATGCAGGTCGAGGACCCAAAGACTAAGATGCTGCCAAGGACCCTGACCACTGAAACATCTAGCAATCCTGAGACTTACAGGAATAAGCCCTGATTGCTTTTAGGATCCATGGATGATAATTTGTAGCATATGAGTTGGGTAGGTGGGGGCTGCCTTGAATGACAGCTAGTACCCAAGCAACGGAAACAGACCTACCCCAGTTGTCATCATTTTGTCTGCCTCTGGACCACTTGTCAGCCCCTCTCTCCTTTCATCTCCTCTTTGGTTTGCAATCTTAAAGGCTGTGCCCTGAATTCCCCAAGGGCATGGATCCAGGCTTCTTCCACTCCTCCTGGGTAGCTAGCCTCTTCTGAGGTTAAGGTTCTTCCCTCCCTCCCTCCCAACCCCGCCGCATCAAAGGCCTAGGAAAGCAATTCCAGGTGAGTTACTCATAGGAAAAGTTAATGAGAGCCAGCGGTCCTTCTGTCTGCCTGGTTGGCTGTCTGCTGCCATCTATCAAGTGAGCTGTTTTCCACAGGCCCCACCAACACTAGGAAAGTTGGGGGAAATCTGCGGTATTGTGCACATTGAATTCAGGTGGGAAATCTATGACTAACCCCACTCTTCAGCATTTTCAAAGTGTTCCTGATTGAATAATTTCAAGCTGAAATGGCATGCAGCATATTTAATCTGAAATGGCAATCACATCCACTCCAATGTAGACTTTTCTCTTAGGTCAGAGAGGTACTTAAAAGAGAAAAACCGAGCGGTTTCAAACACACTCAACTACGTTCCTTGATGGGGGCATGCGGAAACTTCTGCATTTCCTATAGTACTTCGTAAGCTCTTTTTGGAATTAATTCATTTCGGACCCATGAAAAATAGTTGTGCTGCTCTAGCTACAATAGCAATGACATTTTAAAAATTAATTTCCAGCGTCCTAGGAAATTGAAATTGTATTTCAGAAGAGAGAGCTGGGCTATAAGACTTATTGTCTACATATCTTTTCTTTGGTACTTAGCATGTGGTGCCTGTAGTATGGTTTATATTTTATTGTTTATCTGTCTCTCCAACTAGCTCTTAAGAGTGTACTCAAAAATCTTTGTTGAACGGATCATCAAAAAAAAAGCTGCATTTGGGTTTGGTGGAAAAAGAAAGGTTTGACTGATTATCGAGGTGTGGCACCCGTGTGAGAGAAAGACATGGTGATACAACATGTCACGTATTTTCCACCCCTAAAGAAGAATGATCTGGGAGAACAGGATTCTAGTTACTGATGTTTAATCACCAGGTAAATAACAAAGACAGGGAGCTTAGAAATGATTCTTGAACAAGCTTTCTTGGATGGTTGGCTCTTGTCTCTGAATAACAAGAATCTGTTGCATTTGTATCGCTCTTGGTGTTTTCCAGTGTGTGTTCTTGTAGAGGGAACCCAAGATGCAACCCAAGCTATTGGTGAGGGGCTATTTCAAGTGTCTCTGGGGAAACGATAGCTACTCTCTGCTCCCTAGAGATGACCCTCATCTCCATGAAGCTGCCAGGGTGAAGAAATGCACTTCAAATACATATAGACTCTACCGGGGATAGAGGCTCATCTCATCTGCTTCCCCAACAGGTGCTTGAGTCTCCACTGCAACATATCCACCGAGCGGTCGTCTCTTGAAAGGCTTTTAAATCATGATTGCTTCCCCAAGAAAGCCCGCCTTTCTGTTTTCTAAGAGGCTCACATTTTGAAGTATTTTTGCCCTTGTGCTAGTACGGAGACAGCTCTTCAAATATTGATTTGTTTTAATTAGAGCTGATGAGGGTTATTTCATTTTCCTAGGTTGCTAGGTTATATCCTGAGTGGTTTTCTTTCTTTGCTCCAAAATTTTTCATTTTCTTCTGCCCTAAGTATCTAAATGAGAGTCTGTGTCCCTTCAAGAGTCCTGTTCCCATCATCTGTATTTCTGTTAATCACTAAGCAAAGACAGTTTGGCTCATTAAGCTGTGCCTTTGTTAAGCTTCTTTCCCTAGATTTCCTCTGCCTAACTGTGGGTATAGAACAACTGAGGTTTATAAAAGAAAAACTCATCTTTATTGGCCTGAAGCCCAGTGTAACTATCATCTCTCAGAAGCAACCTTCTGTGTTCAAAGCATCTACTCAGAAGTCTTGAGTTGTAACCCTGACTGCCAGTAATTGTCTTCTGTTTTGGGATTCTCACCCGTAAAGCTGAGTAAATTAAACTGATCAGGTAAACCATTCATACATAAGCTCACGATTACTTTGTGATGGCAGAGTTCTTGGCAAAGGCAGCTGGGACACTCACGTGAACTTGCCTTCTCCCCTTCCATTCACTCTAACACCTCCCCACAGGGGCATCGGGGACGGGAGCAATAAGCTTATTGATTAGTGTTGCTATTTTGCCCTCTTCAGCCCTTGGCACATGCTGCTTCTGCCCAGGGAAGGCAGTCACATCCCTGAATGCTTCAGTAGGATTAAGAACGAAAATGAATCAGTTCCTAAATGCTAGTTTTCCTCATTTATGCTGGCTATGCTCTTACGCCTTTACCAAGAGTTTAGACCCCGGGTTACAGAGGCCACTGGAGCGGTGTCTTACAACCACGGCATTCCCATCTAGCTCTGGGCTCCTCCGTCGGCTATGGGATTGAGGGGCAAAAAGTCAAGAGTTCTGGTATTACATGGTTTGGGGTGATTCAGACCTGAAATATGATGGCAGCCTGGGCTAGAGTGGTAGTTATGGAGGTGGAAAGAAGGAAACCACGCACGGAATATCAGTAGGAAATGACTGAACTCGGGAATGGACTACATGTGCAGAATGAGAATAAAGTCTAAATGAAAGCTGCTGAGAAGGTTTGGAAGCCCAACGATTGTGAAAACAGAGACGCCAATGAAAAAGACCGATTAGTTGCGAGGGGAATCTGGACCAGAAGAGAAGATGATGGATTTGGTTTCGAACATATTGAGTTAGGGTGTTGATGGACAGTGTCCAGCAGGCAATCAGAGAGATGGCCCTGCAGCTCAAGAAGAAAGACAGGGTCAGATGTTCCGTCATTGCTCCAGAGCGGTCGTCAAAGTAAGGTAAGCAGTGGGGCCTGACAGACCGGCTATCCACTGTGATTAACGAATGGATATTTCTGGCTGGGACGGCCTACCCCAAAACACGCTTTCTTCCTCCCCAGTTTATGAGGACCTACAAAGTCTTATATTTTGGACCCCGGGCTCCAAACAAGAGCCTGGCGCAGTTACGTTAGTTGTGTAGAGTTCAATGGTAAAGGTTAATGAGGGGAAGCACAGGCCTTGATCCTTGTGCAGGCCAGTGACTTTCTCCTTCCCGTGCCCACTGCCTGCTCCTCCCCATTCTCCCAGTCCAGCTCGATTACTTACAGGCGGCAAGGCGAAGTGGGTGGCAAGAGCTGAGGTGGGTGGCAATCATTCTCAACCCATTCCCATGACAAAAACACCTCACAGAGTCCAATCAATGCTGCTGTCACCTGGTGTCAGGAGGGCAGCCTGGCAGATGAGCAAACGTGAGCTTTAATCTTTGGATTTTCTTTCCCAAAAAAACATCTCTTCCTTTTTGCTCCCGTTTACCAAGGGCTAAGCGTACGTCAGGGACTATATACCACCAATAGGACTACATTCCACTTCTATTTTTTCTGCATGACGCTCTTCCTGTGTCTGAGTGTCTGTCTTTTCACTGTGCCTCATTAAGTGACACCCTCAGCCACCCTCTTTTGGCATTACGAGTGGAACAAGACTGTCACAGCTAGAAGAATCACTGCCGCTGGGGGTGGGGGCAGCTTGTCTGGGAGCAAATCAAGGGCTTTGCTCTTGGAGAGCCAAAGTACCTTCCCCACTGAATCACTTAACTTGTCTGGGTCTCAGCTTCCTCATCTGCGTGTCCCAGTTCTTAGGACCATAGCATACTTTTGAAAATTGTAAAATGTTGAACAATTTATTCCCTCAAAAATCCTTCTACTGTGTGTCTTCTGTGTGTCCTTCGTCATTCTGGGCCTTGGGAATACCATGAGTGTGACAAGGTTCTTACCCTCCAGTGACCCAAAGACTAATGGAAGAAACAGGCATGGTAACAGATAGAAAACACAATGTATCAAATGGCATAAAGCCAGTGACCACCTACGCTTGGGGGCATCAAGGAAGGCAAAGGTAAAGCCGAGGTACTATCATAAAAATTATGATTGATGGTTTCCTTTAAAAGTTGTTGATCGGCAAACAAAATCTGGGTTCTGAGTATCTGCACAAGATAGAATGAAATGATGCCTATCCTTCGTTTGAAACGCTTATTTCCCAACAGTGGCTCATAGACTTAATCATACCTTGCAACCGCCTGGAGAGCTTAGAAAATGCAGATGGCTGGTCACTGCCCCCTGAGCGTCTCATTCGGCAGGTCTCAGATGGGGCCCGAGCACTTACACTTCCAACAAGTTCCCAGGTAGGGTTGATGCTTGCTGGGCTATGAAGCGCGCTTTGAGAATTGCTGCCTTACAAGAAACTTGAGACAGCCATACACGGTAGCAACAGTGGTAACAATGAGCTGTATCCATGGTCCCTGATTTCCAGACAGTGCAATTAGAATCTGCTGGGTAAAATGTCCTCACTATCCTACTCCTGAGTCAGAAAAGAGTAGGACACAGAGAGCTGCCAACATCCCTCTCTAGGGAAGCTCCTCTTTCCCGGGGAAGTGGCAATTACCGCAAACACCACAGAGTGGAGCTCAATAGCAGGTGAGACAAAAATTGGATCTGATAGCATTAATTGAACTTGAAGTTCTATTTACTGAAAATGATCTGGCATAATTAAAAATTCACAACTGGAGCCTAGTCGGTGAACACTGTATATTAGGGAATCCCCAGAGTAGGCCAGAAAAAAATCTCAGTGAACTTTTAGAGGAAATGCCAAAGAGGCCAACTGCTGTGGCAAGAATTAGCACACAGAGAAAAAAGAAAATTCAGTTAGCCCATTTACTTGGAAGTGAGATATTGACATTACACTGCAGGATAATATGAGCCAAGGGTGTTAGGGTTTGGGGCAGGGGGATTGATCATGAATTCATTTCTCTCTCCCTGGTAAACTCACTTTGTGTTTACCTTCTACTAAGTATGCTCTTCTTTAAAAAATACTTTATGTAGTTTTGTTTTGTTTTTACTGAGTATGTTCTTATATGATTTTCAAGAATGTCCACTCTATGTGCACATTATATATTAAATTCTTTAAAAACAAGGGTACATTGTGTTCATATCTGCTCACAAAGTTTCTCAGAACATCTGTCATACAGAAGTTTTTCAATGCCCGTTGACTGGCAACCATCCTGATAAATTCGGCTCCCAACATGTTTGTTCAATTGAACTGACTGACTAACATATATTAAGAGAGGTTTAGTAACAGAGTCATGAGGCTTTGTTTTTGTTTTTTTGTTCAAATGACTTATATCAGAAAACACTATATGCCTAAAAAGGCAGAGTACCATTTCTGAGCTCCAGTGCCCACAGATACGAAACTCAAACAGGGTAAAACCAGTGGGAGTCAGCAACTTCGGAGAACGGTGTTGCCAAACCAATTGGAAGCAACTCTGAGACGGTGGAATGAGTATGGGTGCTGGCATCGGGCAGAGTTGGGGTCATGTTCTGTCTTTGTCATAGCTGGACTGGAGTATCTTGGACAGGTTGAGTCACTGAGGCAGGCTGGTCTTGCCTGACAAAGATCTATGATCTTAAAACACTGGGCTTCAGGGCACCAATTCTGTAGCTACCCGTTGGTGTCCAAGGCCAGGAACATTCAAATATATATTCTTGTTGCTGAACTCAGCATCTTAAGTGCTTTTCTAAGGGGGTGAGTGTATTCGAAATTTACAAGTCCAGTTGGCTCCTTAGAAATCAAGTAGAAGGGCCATGTCAACAAGGTGTTGAAAATGCTTCCTGAGTTAGTAAGAAAAGTTCTCTCCGCTATGATCCAATGTGTCTCTTAGCAGCCCTGAGCCTCTACAGCAAGTTTTTACACTTTTATCTCAAAACTTACATATTCTCCCTTTTAAACTGCTTTTAAGCATCACTCATGTGGGTATCACACATTCATAGCAATGCACGCTGTTTCTAAGTAGGGTCTCCCTTGCAAAGACCATCTGTTCCATGATTTGTACTATTTCTAATTTTCTCTTCTAAATGAAACCCAATAGCTGGCTTCTTTCTGTGGCGTTGCAGGTTGGGGAACTCAGAACTATTTTACTGTGTGTGTTCATAAAAGATTAAATTTTGAAAATTCACGGAAACAAAACATATCTTGTTCCTTGTCACCCACTAATCACTGTCAAATGCTAGACCTTGTATGACCTATGACAATACATTTCTATCCATGAATATGCGTTTTAAGAGCAGCATAGCTTAACGCAAGATTCTCAGCTGAGTCAAATATTGAGGCCCTTTATCGAACATACTCCACCCTAGTCAAGAGAAAAAGTCATATAACTATGGAGCTAAAAGGGTCCTTAGAGGTAGGAAAGTAAGGTCCAGAGAGGAGAAGGGGTATGTCCGAGGATGTGACATTGAATAAATAATAGAACTTAGCTGGCAGGACCAGAGCTCCCGCGCGGTACATAACAAAGCAGGAAGGCTTAGGACCCAAGATAAGGTAACACAGATGAATTGTGGCTCCTTTTGCCAAAATTAGTAGTAAAAATAATGGTGGGCAGTATCTTTTTCTTGTGGGGGGAGGCAGAGTATGTGGGAGGAGATGACAGGTTCAGTTTGTGGTTGTGTTGAGTTTTGTGTGCCCGTGGGACCCCCAAACAACGTATTTGGTTGACGATTGGACATGTGGATACAGAACTTAGCGGAATATAAACAACTCAGCTAAAGAATGGTCTCTGGATTAGGGAATCTGAAGTTAAATTTTCAGAGTAGAAGAGATTACACAAAGAGAGCTTATAAGATGAGAAGAGAAAAGCCTTGGAAGGTTAAGAAAAATAAGCTAGAGTGGAGAAAATGGTCTCCTGCAAGCCAAAGGAAAAACTGGATCTAGGGACGTGAGTATTGCAATCATGAGACTCATTTGCTGATTACAAGGCAATTTTGTGTCTTGGGATTCCTAGCTGTTACAACGTTGCTTTCTCCTAGCACACTTTCTGATTAGTTGTGGTCTTTCATCAGTCATGTTGTCCTTTATGACGCCAAGAGTAGTTGATAGAGAATAAGCCTTCCTGATCATATGCAACCTGCCTCATCAATTCCTGGAAAGGATGTTCTGATTTATGCTGAAGGAAGCATCTTGCATCAAACAAATCCATAATTATAGGCTTTGGACATATTTTTCTCAGTCTGGCCTTATTTATTTTCAGCAAAGATCAATAAAACAAGAAACGGTTGTAGTGTCTAAACAAATGAAGGAACTATACTAAAGTTTATGCAAATATGGTTGTGACACTCTCCCAAAGAAACCATTAGTCTGATTTTCATGATTGTTCCATCTTGTATTGTGTGCAAAAATCAGAAATGGGCCTTATTGCTCTCCACTTGGCTTCAAAACTTCAAAAAAAAATCTTGGCTCTGGCATAATCAGAATTCTAGTCATCCATGTGCCAAGACCCACTTCTTTTGCTCTTGGGAAGGCCTGGGCTTCCCATGAGTTATGATATTATCTCTGTCACACCTTTTTGCAAGATAGGTTCTATGTTTTGAAATAATAGCCCCCTGGTTCCCCCTAGCCATTAAACAATCAATTTCCTATTTAATTAATTGTTTAAGACCTGTACAAACTGGATGCCCATGCATTTCTCTATCACAAACACTGAAATCACAATGCAAGATCTCATTGTCAGGGGGCGCTTCTTGGGTTACAGAAAAGGGAGAAATGGAGAGGTAGGAAACTGTAGTCAGTGATAAAAACATGGAAGGCAGAATGAGGCTTATTTAAAAGTAAGCTTGTAAAAGTCTAAATGAAGTAAAGAACTAAGTCCTTGTAGAAAATGACCTCAACACTAGCCAGAAGTAGATTCTACTATGAAAAGAACCTGCCCTATTCCTTTAACCTTTGTGAGAAATTGAC
>VMDR010036707.1:0-10427 GCA_007922815.1 Macrotus californicus | reverse complement strand
ATAGAAAAACAGTACCAACATCATTATTTTCAGGTGATGTGGACAAAACTTAATTATTGCAATAATAAGTCACAAGAATTAAAGTATTTTTAAAGTACATATCCAACTACTAACAATAAGAAATTAGGAAAGAGCTTCTGCAAGATGATTTCATAGGTAACATGGTTCACCTCTTCACACAACCACATCAAAATTATAATTAAACAGTAGAACAACCATCATTCAGAACTATCTGAAATTGAGCTGAATAGAAGTCCTACCACTACAGAATTAAAGAAGAAAACACATCAAGACTGGTAGGCGGGGTTGAAACTTGGAATGGGCTAGCTCCACACCCAAGTACCTAGGCATAAATCTAACCAAGGAGGAAAAAGACCTGTACTTGGAAAACTGTAGAACACTGAAGAAAGAAATAGAGGAAGATACAAAGAAGTGAAAGTATATACCATGACATATATTGGAATAATGAACATCATTAAAATGTCCATATTATTCAAAGCAATCTATAGATTCAATACAATTCCTATTATGATATGAAAGGCATATTCCCCAGATCTAGAACAAATATTCCAAAAATTTATATGGATCCAAAAACAACCCCAAATAGCCTCAACAATCTTGATAAAGAACAAAATTGAAGGAATCGCAATTCCTGATATCAAGCTATACTACAAGGCCACTATAATCAAAACAGTCTGGTACTGGCATAAGAACAGACACATAGATCAATGGAACAGAATGGAGAGCCCAGAAATACACCCAAGTCTCTATGGTCAATTCATATTTGACAAAGGGGGCAATAGTATACAATGGGTTAAAGACGGTCTCTTCAATAAATGGTATTGGAAGAACTGGGCTTGTACATGCAAGAAAATGAAACTAGACCACCAACTTATACCATACACTAGAATAAACTCAAAATGGATAAGAGACTTAAATATAACTTGTGATATCATAAAAATCCTAGAGGAAAACACAGGCAGTAAAATTTCAGATATCTCGCATAGCAATATTTTTACCAATACATCTCCTAGGACAAAGGAAATAAAGAAAAAAATAAACAAATAGACTACATCAGATTAAAAGCTTCTGCATAGCTAAAGAAACCATTATCAAAATTGAAAGGGATTCAACCGTATGAGAGAACACATTTGCCAATCATACTTTGGACAAGAGTTTAATCTCCAAAATATATACTACTCAGGAAGACAAATAATCCAGTTAAAAATGGGGATAGGACTGAATAGACACTTATCCAAGGAGGACATACTGATGGTCCATAGCCATAGGAAAAAATGCTCAACATCACTAGCCATCAGAGAGATATAAATTAAAACCACAATGAGGTATCTTCTCATGGCTGTCAGAATGTCTATCATTAATAAATCAAAAAAACAAGTGCAGAAAGGATGTGGAGAAAAGGGAACCCTAGTGCACTATTGGTAGAAATGCAGACTGGTGCAGCCTCTGTGAAGAATAGTAAGGAATTTCTTCAAAAAACTAAAAATGGAACTGCCTTTTGACCCAGCAATTCTACTGCTGAGAATATACCCTAAGAATCCCAAAACACCAATTCAAAAGAAATCATGCACCCCCATGTTCATAGCAGTGCTATTTATAATAGCCAAGATTTGGAAACAGCCTAAGTGCCAATGAGTAGATAAATGGATAAAAAAAAAAAACGTGGTTCATCCATACAATAGAATACCACACAGCAGAAAGAAAGTCAGAATTCCTACCTTTTGCAACAGCATGGATGGAACTGGAGACCATTATGCTAAGTGAAATAAGCCAGTCAAGAAAGACAAATACCATATGATCTCACCTATAAGAGAAATCTAATGAACAAAATAAACTAATGAGCAAAAGAACCAGAAGCATAGAATCATGGAACAGACTGACAGCTGTAAGTGGGGAAGGGGGAGGTGGAGACTGATTGAAGGAAAGTAAAGGGATTAGTCAAAGAACATATATGAAGGACCCATAAACATGGACACTGGTGAGGGGACTGGTTATGGAAATGGGGGTTTGGTTGGGTGAAGGGGGTGAAGGAGAAAAAGTGGGACAACTGTAATAGCATAAACAAAAAAATATTTTTAAAATAAAAAAGTAAATAATAAAAATTGTGAGGGATATCTTCCAAGCAAAGGGTCCCAGCCCAGGGTTCCATTGCCAAGAAGATAAGTCTGCCTAACTTCTGGCTGTGTCAACCAGCAATGATAGAGGGTGTGGAAGACGAAAACTTCTGAAATCCCAGGCAGCTCCTCTTATAGGGCCAGCACACAGACTTACTCTGACTCACTCTCTCTGAGCTCCAGCACCACAGCAGCAGATCAAAAGGCATTAGAGACCTACAGGGAGGAACTGAATTGTCCAGCATCAGTACAAGAGTTGGGGGCAGCCTTCTCCTAGACAGAAGTGCTGGCAGAGGCCATTGTTCCTTTTCTGTACCCTCTCCTTACAGACCCACAGAGCTGACAGGTGGGTACCATACCTGAGGCTCCCTCAACCTGGCTCACACAGTTTGCCCCACCCTGCTGATTCCTTGAGGTCCTGCCCCTCCCAACTTTCAAGCACACCCAAGTTGTTTCCACTGGCATTTCCATATCAATGGTTTGCTTTGGCTTATGCTTCAGGTTTTCCTAAATTCTCTTAAACAAGCCGCATCTACTTCCCTTACCTAAGTTGCCTAGGGCCTGGCACTAGCAGTAGCTGGCTTTGGTTCACAGCTTGGCTTCTCCTGGGCACTTCTAAACCCAGGACAAGCCCAGTCATGTGCAGATCACTTTGTAGCTGATGGTGAGTGGCCTTAGACAGAACAAAGATAGTGGTAGACTTTGGATGTCCCAACAGCAATCAAGGCTCAACAACAACAGGAGAGTGTACACATCTCACACAGTGGGCACACCTTCAGTACTCAGCCTGGGTAATAGGAGGGGCTGTGCCACTAGATCTTACAAGATACCAAGTACATTACACCACTCTATCAAGCCTGGAAGACATAGTAGTTCTACCTAATACATAGACACAAACACAGGGAGGCTGCCAAAATGAGAAGACAAAGAAACTTGGCCCAAATAAAGGAACAGAACAAAGCTCCAGTAAAAGAACTAAACAAAGTGGAGACAAGTGATCTTCTAGACGCAGAGTTCAAAACACTGGTTGTAAGAATGCTCAAAACACTTAGAGAAGACCTTAACAGCATAAAAAAAAATCCAGTCAGAAATAAAGGATACACTAATTTAAATAAAGAACAATTTACAAGGAATCAAAAGTAGAATGGATAAAGCCAAGAATCAAATCAACAAACTGGAATATAAGGAAGCAAAAAAAAACAAGCAATCAGAACAGCAGTAGAAAAAAGAATCCAAAAAAGTGAAAATTGTGTAAGGAACCTGTGGGACAATTTCAAGTTTACCAACATTTGCCTCATGGGGGTGCCAGGAGAGAAGAGAAAGAGCAAGAAATTGGAAATGATTTGAAAAAAATGACAGAAAATTTTCCTAACTTGGTGAAGGAAATAGACATGTATGTCCAGAAATCTCAGAGAGTCCCAAACAACACGAACCCAAAGAGGCCCACACCAAGATATATCATAATTAAAATGCCAAATGTTAAATACAAAGAGAAAATCTTAAAAGTAGTAAGAGAAAAGCAGCTAGTTACCTACATGGGAGCTCCCATAAGACTGTCAGCTGATTTCTCAAAAGAAGCTTTGCAGGCTAGAATGGATTGGCAAGAAATATCCAAATTGATAAAAAGCAAGGATCTGCAACCAAGATTACTCCAACCAGCAAAGCTATCCTTTAGAATCAAAGGACAGATAAAGAGCTTTAGTCAGCCCCAGTCAGATTGTCCATTTTGATCATTTTGTCATTTTTGTCATTTTGACAAGAATAGGCTAAAGGAGGTCATGACCTCCAGTATTATATGAAACCTTAAAGGCTCTTGTTTAAGGAGAAGATAAAAAATATGAACGATAAAATGGCAATAAATACATATCTATCAAAAATTGAATCTAAAAACAAAATAAAGATGAAGAACAGAAACAGGATAATAGATAAAAAGGATGTTCTGATGGTTGCTACATGGGAGGTGGGTCGTGGGGATGGGTGAAAAATGTGAAGGGATTAAGAAGTACAAATTCATAGTTATAGAATAGTCATGGGGATGTAAAGTACAACCTAGGGAGTAGAGTAGCCAAGAAACATATACATGTATGTCCATGGACATTGACATTGGTGTAGAGATTGCCTAATGAATAGGGGGCTGGGAGGAGGGAGACAAAGGGGGAAAATTGGGACAACTGTAGTAACATAAACAATAAAATATAATTTAAAAAGAAGTTAAGAAATATAATGGAAAAATTTCATTTATATTATGCATACACGTGCTTCTCAAACTTTAGTGTACATACAAATTACCTGATGGTCTTGCTAAAATGTAAATTTAGTATGTTTGTAGGATGTGGAATAAAAATGTTATATTTCTAATGAACATCTGAGTGCTACTGATCATATTTTAAGTAGTAAGGTATATATACACACATATATTATATAAACATATATACATATATTCACATATATAATTCTCACGTATAATTTTAAAAATTCAGAATTAACAAGAATAATATTACTAAGTTTTTAGAGAAGAATATTTGAATTAAGAAGAGAAATGTCACATTCCTGGATGGAAGACAATAGTACAAAAATATCTATTCTTCCTATAAATTAATCTAATGCCTTTATTTAAACACCATTGAAAAACACCAAATGCTGTATTTTGCAACTTTATAAATGAAGATTATAAAGTTCATCAGGAAGAATAAATATGTCATATAAGATAACAAATTGTTTTTAAAAGAGGACATTAGGCAAGTCTTTCCTCTCAGGAAACTAAAATGTATTTTTAAATGACAATAACTAAAACAATTCGTTTCTGTCATAGAATCAGACGGATCAAAAGTGTGCAGTACGAAGTCCAGCCATCGATCTCAATGCACATATGAATTTAGTACATAATGAAATGGCACATCAGACCACTGAGAGGAGAGCAAGTTATCTGACAAGTGAATCGAGACACCTTGAATAATCACCAAAATACACATATTCTGGCCTCACAACATTCTGACCTTAAGGCTTAAAGCAAACACATGTGCATACATACAAGGTTGCATAAACTTTAATATAAAAGGTAAATTTTAAAGTGTTAGTAAGTAAAATAAATAAAAAGCATAAGATATACCACAGGGTCTAAATTTATTTTTAAAAAACTTGTCTATTGTAATGTTTATGATTTCACATGATCCTTCTCTTAAAATAGGGTTAGTCAATCAGGTGCGCACTCATGGCCCATCACTAACACTATCTCCATTCTTCTGGCAAAAATTAGATGACTCTTCTGTGGTTCAGTGATTTACTCTAACACGATTCTCATTTTTACTGAAAGCCTTATCGCATAGCTAAATCAGAGTTATTTCCTCTCTGATAAAAATCAGACCATTCAGCACAGAGTTCTCTCTCTAATTATAACTGTAGGTTTTTTGTTTTTGTTTTTGCTTTCACTACAGCCCCAGTCAGATTGTCCGTTTTGATCATAGACGGCCTCCTACAGCTCCCCAAATGGCATCAAATGATAAATGACTAAGAAATTTTTAAAGGCTAAATCGACTTTTCTTCTACAAGTTATACACAAGATAAAATACATCTTTAAAAAGGTATGTCATCTTAGAAAGCATCACAAAAATTAAAAATGTAAAAACTAGGCTTCATAATTACCAGTAGCACTTTCTTGCCAAATATCTAACAGGACATATTATAAGTACACAGTGAATTCTGCTATAATCGTAAGTGTCAAGAATAACAAATTGCCAAATATAATATTTTAGCCCAAATTTCTAAACATTCTTTTATAATTATACCTCCAACTCTCAGGGTAGACTGAGTCCAGATTTTCTTTGGGTCCCTCTTAAGGAGTGTAGGGTGGTGTTGTGGTTAAAAATCTAGCAATGGTGATTTCTAAACTTATGTCTTCTACTCTATTGCTTCAACATCATAAAAAGGCTTGAAATTACAAGCAATTTTTAAAAAATCTATCTTTTTAAAGAAATCACACTGAAACAGTGTTTCCTTCACCAACCCTCAATTACGCACAAAAGCCTCCCCCTCCACTCATATCAAAAAGCTACTTTAATGGCTCTTCCTTCCCTCCTCCTTTCACTAAGCCCTTCCCTCGCTGCTGTTCCTGCCTACCATTCCCCTCCTTCTATTTTGGGCAAAAAAACTTTGGCAGAGCAAGACTTTTGGAGAACAGCTTAACAAAGCCAGAATACTACATCATGGGCAAAAGATGTCAGACTAGAAATATCCATTAATTAAGGATTTTTTAGGTGCTTACTAAAAATGCATAAGTGAATATATGATTACAAAGTAAAAAGGAAGAATTATCTTTGGTGTGAAAGAAAAAGTCCTGGTTAGATTTGGAAGACCCAGGCCACTAGACCGAGCTCTGCTCTTACTTAGGTTGATCTAATTTTACAAGATTTTTTTACAGGGATAAAACATATAAACATGCTTTGTAAACATATTCTTTGCTAATTAATATAAAGAATTAGTTTGGTATTGATATGGAATAAACTCATACAGTAGTTTTTATACTTCCATCATTTTAATCAGAAATCACCAAAGCAAAAAAATTTTGTTCTTGGGGGATTAATGTATTAATTTGTACAAATTATTAGTCATAAAGTACAGTAAAGCATCACTAAGTCAGGCCCATTTAATTCAGAAATCATCACAAGAAAGGCAGTAAGGTATAATACAAAGTGCTGTGGCTAAAGATGGGAAACACAATAAACTTGAAACTCTTCAACTAACTAGTTGTATATGATTTTAGAAAGGTCCCTTAACCTCTCTGGGTTCTGTTCACTGGTGCTTAAAGTAAGCTTAATTATTTAATTAAGCCATCTCCTCATGTAATTCTATAATTTTACATGGGCCAGATAGATGTTCCTTTTCTACTTTATTTTTTCCCTAAGCTGTATTTCTGGGAATGGAATTTTTTTTCTGCATTTTTTTTTTAAATCTGGAGTTCTTAAATAGTCTTAATAGGTCAAATGAATTCCCTAAATTTTGTCAATTATGTTTATGTGTGTTATTCTGGACAGAAGTCTACAGCTTTCATCTGGTTCTCAAAAAGCTCTGTGACAGTGTGGGGAAGGGTTTCCAGGAACCA
Organism: Macrotus californicus; assembly: GCA_007922815.1. Taxonomy (NCBI): domain Eukaryota; kingdom Metazoa; phylum Chordata; class Mammalia; order Chiroptera; family Phyllostomidae; genus Macrotus; species Macrotus californicus. The sequence continues at coordinate 3,194 of VMDR010036707.1, read as the reverse complement.
CTATAAAGGACACATGGACATAACCAAGGGGGCGGTGGGAGCAAGGGAGGGAGGTGGGATTGGCTGGGGTGGGGGGAGTAGTGGGGGCAAAATGCAGACAACTGTAATTGAACAACAATAAAGTAATAAAATCTTTTTAAAAAAAAAGCTCTGTGAATCTCTCAAGAAAAGATTAAGAAACACTTTAATAATGAATTAATTCCAAATGATTCTCACCAACTTGTTTTTAAAAAAGGCTTATAAGAAGACTGCTTAATAATCCCATGTTAGTTCTGTAACATTTTTTACCCCACATCAATAACATAATACACGGTTAATATAAGCTACATTACAAACTTTCACTAATGCTGCCTCCTCAGTCAGTGATGAGCCATGGCCTCCATCTGTCTGTTCACCTCATTACATCAGATATCTTGAACAGTGCCTGGCAAAAGAGGAAGGAAAATGTCTACCAGTTTATCTCTAGGAGAAGAAGACAGGTGGAGAACGATCATCATTTCATCTAGGCTTGGCCTGAAGCTCCAGAACTTTAGGAAATAGTGGAGGAATAATCAAGATTTGTTATTTGAAGAGACAAATGGAAACCCAAAGTTAATAAAGGCCTTACCAAAACTGTCAAAATCAAGACTTTAAACAGCATAGGGCTCCTTTCATTGCACTGCATCATCCAAATGGGGGAAGACACAGAAACTAATTATGGAGTGCAAAAGAACATGTCATCTAAATTCCAGTTCCTTTCTTTGAAAGAAAATTCAGTAGCTAGCAACCTTTTCCTTTGTTGTAGGTGGACATACCATAAACAACCTGTGATTTTTGCCTGATTTAGTAACATAAGAAAATAAAGTAATGACATGTATTACATGTAATATAAGTTGGATTCAACTTCTTTGTTATTGTCATATCCATAAAAGATCTCCAGTACTATAGATAAAATTGCTTTTATCATGCAAACTTAATTAGCTTTTCAATAACGTTTGTTTATTTGTCTTCACTGACAATGACAGGAAGAAAAGGGCTTCATTCATTAGTATCTTTTAAAATATAAAGTATATAAAATTGGATACATGTTATTTCATTTCTATACACTTCTGGTAATTGTGTTTTAAAAACCTAATAACATTTGCATTTCTTTTATCTTTTTACAGGAGCATTGTTTTAAACCCAGCCTATTTCCGAAATCATCTTCGTCAGGCAACAGTGTTTAGATGTCTGGAGAGATATTCAGAAGCTGCCCGGTATGTTTGTTATAACTTCTGTGAAGATTTATTTCAAGTTAAATTAATTTTATTCTCAGCTTCTGGTAATACTATAATAGAACTTTCCATTTCTCTCATGGACTATGATTTTACCAGAATTATTGTCTTATAAATGTCAAACCAACAATTATTGACTATTTTTTTCTTTAATTAAAGCTATTCTATGTTCATAGCTCTTGGTAAAATTCAAATTTTCCAGACATGAGCTCACTGATAACGATGGTAAAAACTTTCATGGAAGACTAGGAATGAACTTGACCTCTTGCTCTCAAGTATACATTCCTGATCCTGGTTGTAATGGTGCAACGGGGACTATCTCTTTCTTGACTTCTGGAAATGAAATCTAACCTCATAAAAAGGACCCCAGGAGCCCATTTCTAGAGAAGAGGGCATCAGTTATAACTACAAGGGTCGTTAGATGTCCTGACATATTTGCCTCTTGAATCCAAATATGTTTCATAAAAACGTAGTGAAATAACTCTTAATATTCTCATCCCCAGAACCCAGACAAGCACAAGAATTGTGCGACAGCCTCATTGCTATATTCAGAGTTTCTATTCACCTGTGCCAACCAAGGCTATTTTTCTTCCTGGGTCAAGTTCATCATATCAGACTTCCCCTCTTTTTTATGAATTCTCGCAAACATTTTTTATTTCCCAATGTGTAGGTACATTGTTTCTTTTTCATCCACTCTACCACCCCAGAAATTTAGCAAGTATGGATGGTTTCTACACTTAATCCAAATGCAACTCCTAGGAAGAAATTTATGCTATATAAGTGGGGAAGGGATGCCTATGTTGCAGGCGGCTATTGTCTTTAGAACATTTGCAAATAACACTTTCTTGAAAAATTAAGTTTAAGGAATTTAAGTAGATAATAAAATGATTCCATAAAACTGATAGCATGAGGCTGACATGAATTTTTTTGTGTAAGATTGTCATAGGAGTTAACTGAACTCAAATAAATGACGGATGTAGAAGGCAGAATTAAGCCCAACTAGCCTCACTTTGCAGTCAGACAACCAACATGACACAACATCTATTTACCTGTGTGTCAATGTCCACTTTTAAAAATTAAAATAGGCCCTGGCCAGTGTGGCTCAGTTAGTTGGACGTCTTCCTACAAACCAAAATGTCACAGGTTCAATTCCTGGTCAGGCCACATGACAGGGTTGTGGTTTTAGACCCTAGTCAGGGTGTGAACAAGAGGCAACCAGTCAGTGTTTCTCTCTCACAACAATGTTTCTCTCTTACTCTTTCTTCCTCCCTTTCCCTCCCTCTAGAATCAATAAGAGAAAACAGTTCATTAAAATAGGTCTTCATCAATTACTTCTAATCAGTTTCTTTTAAATTTTACAGCTCTCTGTAAAACAGGTTTTCTTAAGAGGTAATTTATTAATGTGTCCTTATAATCTAATAAAGTGATCAATAGAAGGCTAGATGCAACTTCAGAACTAGATGCAACTAGTAAAAAGCTGTTGATGGTATGCTGGGATCAGCTTGTATAGACTCTAGGAAGCTGTAGGAGAAATTAGCAATTTGGGAGAATTTACACTATGGAAATTCACAACCACAACAAATCCAGGCGTTTCTGGTTTGGAGTAGAGCCAAGTTAGCAGCATATCATTAATTATAACTTAATCGTATCAAGCCTAACTGAGTTAAAGTGGAGACAGAAATTTTCATGGGTCCTGAAATAAATACACAAGAACTTAAAAATTAAGAATTTCTTAGTATTTACCATGTAAAATTGGCACTGAGAATTCATTGTTCTTCACATGCATATATCTCTGCAGTGATATAAGTATATCTGTTTAAAACTATTTGGTGAGTGACCTGACAATACTTCTTGAGAAAATTCCTGGTAGTTGTCGGTTATAATGGACTTTCCAACAAAGTAGCAGGTACAATTACTTTCAGAAACACGTGTTTTTTTTTT
>VMDR010036706.1:0-10428 GCA_007922815.1 Macrotus californicus | reverse complement strand
TAAGTATATTCAATATGTGTATGTGTGTGTGGGATTAAAATTATGGTGCTTTTTTAAGTTTATTTAACTTCACATACATTCAGTTTGCAAATTATATGGAAGATAGGTGCTAAAGCCACTAAAATTGAGTATAATCAATTTTAGCTGATTATCTGTTGTTTTTATTATGTATAAATTTTATATTTTATAACATGTAATAATTGATTTAATTGAACTATTAAGTAGTTTTAAATACTATATATAATTTTAAAATATAATTCTGAAAAACATTCATACAACAGTTTCCTGGGGTAGGTAGCGTTATTCCCGTTGTACACATGAGGAAACTGACTGTCTAGTTAAATCATCCATGGCTGTGACGATAATTGTAGTCACTGCCTTCTCCTCTCAGCCACACCCCTTTTTAATCAGTATTTTTGTTAGTTTAGGCAGAAATTCACCTTGTGGGGGGAAAGAAGAGGGTGACTCAGATAACAAATGTTAAATTTCTCAAATGTGTTCACAGCAGTTATTGATCATGTGACTTTGCTTATGAGACACCAGGTAGGTAGCATCGTTGTTTAGTTTTGTTGTTTCCTGTTTTGGTCTTTTTCACAGTTCGTGCATTCCTGATATGATCTAACTTGCAATACTGAATATTATATTTTTTCCTTTGTTGGATTACCTTTCCACATCTCTGAGAAACAAGCCTATGATTTTACTTTCTATACTTTCTCAAGATAGTAGCATTAATCTACATGGTTTCCGCAGGAAAAGCAAAGTCACATAAATCTATCTGCTGATTCATGGGACATCAGGAATACCATTAAAAGTGCCCTCAGAAGAGCCTCCTGGCTGCTGGGCCAGTCATCCAACATTTACAGGAAGGCGGGCCATGGCCTTTTGGTAGAGTAGAAAGATCAGAACATTGAAATCAGAGTTCTTTCCTATCCCAACTCTGCCATTTAAACTGTCTTTATGATCTTAGAATTATACCTAAACCTAAATTAACTAACCTCTCTGAGATTGTTTACCACCAGAGAAGTGGAGACTGAAATTCCTACCTTAAAGGGGGTGCCGGGACAAAGAGATGATGTATGTAAAATATCTGGCACATGGTGAGTGCTTATTAAGTGTAAATCCCCTCAGTCTGCTGTTTCTCTGCCTGCTTCACAAAGAGTTTACACTGATTTGAGAAATGGCACAGTTGTGACACATACACAGAAAAGCCTGCTCATAACCAAGAGGTGGTTTTGTTTTCTCCCACTCACCTTTGAACTATTTGCAATTTATTGTTTGTTTTTTCTCTCCTAATAGACAAGGAAAAATTAGGCCAAGATTCAACTATTGTATTGTCTTTTGTGGCCTCCAGTTTTGTAGAAATATCTTCTGATATCCTGGGTTGTTTGGGGTAATTTCGGAGAGGATAGGGACAGTGTTCACAGTGACTCACTACTCCTTGAGAATAGCCTTGGGGACTGTCATTATTTAAACAGACCTGCTAAGTCTCTTTATGAGTTGTAAAGTATTATCATCCCCACAGGGCCGATAATATTTTAGGTAAACATCTGTTCCCTTAAAATAGTCATTATCTGTAGAGAACAGGGAGAATCATTAGGACTGGTTCTAACTAATCTGAAGTCTTTTGCCCTGACCATCTTAAGCACAAAAAGTTCTTACCCAAGTAGAGATGAGTTAAATTTCTTTCCCTTTTTTGAAAAACAGTAGAAGCTCTTCTAGACTAGAGATTTTAATATTGCCTTCTGCAGTTTGAACGGTTGGGAGTTAAAGTTTTAAAGCGGGTCTTGGAAACTTGATACTGGACTCTTCCTTCCGGAGGGCCATGTGGGGAAGAACAGTGTGTGGGCGCAGGCCGTGAGCACATGGAATTTTCCCATGCCTACTTGGTAGCAAAAGAAATGTGTTTTATTCTGGAAGTGTTTTCTGAAATTATAATTGTCTAAGAAATCCCAAATCTAGGAATCATTGCCTTTAATTCTCCTCCCAAACCGAGCAAAGTCCTAGACAGAACCTTCCTCCCATCTCAAGGCTGGCCCACCTCTGTATGATGGCCTTAACATCCTGTGGTCTGCTTTGAGTGTCTACATTATGTGTACAGTAAAGTCAGATATTTTTGTCCAGATTTGCACAGCAGACCAAAATTAGCTTTACTCCCATGTGTGCGATTTAGCAGTGAAATCCTGTCCTGAAAAGGTGTCCTCAGTTTTCTGTCAGGCTTGGTAGAAACCGATGATGGTGTCTCAGGAGCTCAAGGATGGTACATTAAAGGAGACGGCCACAGTCCCTTACAGCCATGTATAACCTGAGTATCCTCTGAAGTTCTGTATGATGTAGAATGTTGGAGAATTCCTAGAAAAGTGCAATGGAGGCCAGGCTTTAAACAAAGTCTACCTTCCTTAGGAGCAGGACAGTGCAGCTGCGTCACAACAGGGTGTTGCCCTTGGTAGGTCTAAAGCCACGGAAGGCAACATCTCTGCCTTTCAAACACAAAGCTGAGCACACCATCCAGCAGCCTTTGCTAAGCACTTACTATTTACCTGGCACTTTTTAAAGACTGTAAAGATGGGTCAGATGTGAGCCCCTGTACCAAGTGTCTCGTAATGTTGGTGACTTGATAAAGCCTCCCATGTTTTTAACCTGTGGAGGAGCGTCTCTATCATTTCAGATTCTTTGTAGTGCCTGTGCATATGTATCCAGTTGCTAACAACTTTCAGGTTTGCCTATTTTTCAAAAGAAAATTCAGATTAGGGAAGTTTGATCATGTGGTTCTCTAAAGTTTAAGATTAAGTAGCTGTGAAAGGCTTCCCAGGCTAATATATCTTGGGGCAAGTTTACCGAGTGTATCAGCTTACCGGAAACTTGGACTTGGGGTTCTCTCATCTTTATATTCCAATGCTGTCTCTTGCCCCAGTTGTAGGGTCTTGGAAACAAGTCTCTTCCTTCTATTGCCTTTCTTGAGGTATGTGTGCCATTTCTGGTAGCCATTCTTTAAGTTTTGAGAGTGGGGATATTTTCATTGAGATATTTTCTCCCAGGTAAACAAGCTGGTCCCAACTCTTAGATGGTTCAATACACATTTGAATTGAATTACATACCTGAGGGTATTCAGGGTTCCTTACAGAAATTTTGAGTCACACAAAATAACAATGTGTACGTAAAATGCTAAATTGTGGCATATTTCCATGACTTCGTGATTCATATCATATTCCTAATCCGCTTTTCCTTAAAGGCACACTGTTTTATGAAACAGAGATTCCCAACCTAGCTTTCTGTGATTCTTGCGACTCTCCCTCCAGTATATCCCTACTAAGCATCCTGTAATTATGCCAAACTTTCCATTGTTTATAATAAAAACTTCATGAGGGACCTTGTGTGTCATACTTGTCACCTTGTGTCCAGTCCGTAGAACAGATTTACACAAAGCAGCCACTTGAATATTTGTTGAATGAACAAATGAATTTTAATACAAGGGGCCTGAAGGGACTAAGTAGAGCAGCCGAAATTAACAAGTAACCATGCCAACTTCTTAATAAATGCAATAGGTCTTGGGCTATTTTTACACTGGATTTTGTGGGTGTTCTTTGGGAGATGGGCTTCTTAGTGTTCCTTCTGCCTCTAACTTAGAGTTCTACTTAAATACCTTTCTACCAACTCACTTGCATTCTGCTCCTTAAACCTTGTACAGTCCCTGCATTGTGATTCCCATAGAAACCTATCGCTTTAAAATGCTACCTTTCAGCCAACATGAGCTAACATGACAAATGGCATTTTGTGAGTTGCTAACACTTCAGGGAGTTGTGTCCTTCACATTGTCCTCATGTTTCTTAGGGTTCAAAGCAGCCAGGAAACAGGGACTTTTAGAGGAAATTGCAGATAATTTAGTTGCTTTAAAATAAAAGCAATTCAGAAGGCACTTAATGATCTGCCCTCAGGTTTGGCCATGACAAGCATGTTCCCCAGCCCACTCAGCTCTGGTAGTAGCGTGGCACTGGGCAAAGAGCTGGGGCAGCGTGCTGAGGGACCTCCTTTCCAGTGCTGGCCCTGCCATTGACCCAGCAAATAACCACAGGTGGTCCCTTTCCCTTGTATGACCCCAGTTTCCTCATGTGTGAAAAAGAGATAATGTGTATCTCTCAGGGTGATTGTGAGAACTACACAATAACATGGAAAAGTGCTTTAGAGATGCTAAAGTCATGCTCAAGTGAATTCTTTTATCAGCTTCGTGATGGCTCTTAAAATGACAGGGTTATTATCCATGTCCGTGGCTCTTACCAAAAGTGGCTCATTAGGAACTGTTAAGTAGTGCAGAAATATTTGCAGGCAACCTCTGTGGTGCAGAAAGATCTGCTTTTGCTATGATTAAGGCTTTCTCAAACTCATAACCTTGGCCTCCACGTTGGCAATGGGTCATGAATGAAAGAAGGTGAGGCTGAAGTGTGTGTGGTTGAGAGGGCAGTTGAAGGTGTGTGATCCAATGGGCCGGGTCAGAAGGGAAGGAAGGGGTGGGTAAAAGGAAGCCCCATGAGAGCAAACACGTTTTGTTTGTTTGGCTCACTACCCTATCCCTCATGCTGTCACCCATGCCTAGCTCATAGAGTCTATGAATTAAACATGAGTTGAGTGAGGTCTGTGTAATGGTACTATATTTACTTCATCCATACCAATGACCACACCCTTATTTTATTCAGTGTAAATAGGCAAATAAAACTTCCCCACATAGATATTTTAGAGCCTGTATATTAATCTTTCATAATAAGGGATTATTTGGTCATTAAATATTTTTATGGAGCATGTAGCCTATGCTGGGCACCATAAGGACACATATTTGTTTTCCAAGAGTTTACTGTTAAAGGAGGCAATAAGAGAGGTACCAGCAGAGAGGGCATTTTGAGCAGGGACAATCAGGGATGACTTTGGGAAGGAAGTGGCCCTTGAATTGAGCCTTAAACATAGATAGAATTCTATCATCTGTGGCCAATCTTTTGCAATTGTAATTTAGAACTTTGTGGGTATATTAATTCAAACATTAAATCAAGTCTCCTCATTGGACAGGGTTTGAGAGCACCCCCAGTGCTCTCCTGGGCCCGTAGAATTGTACATCGGTTTCTGGAATCTTGCAGTCAAGGCACAGGCCTAGGGACCAAGTGCTGCTGGGGCTTCTGCCTCCTCCCAGGAGGGCTGGTTGAGGCTGGAAGGAAGCAGCAGCTAAGTAGGAAGGTGGCGCCAAGAGTGCCCCTTTGCCCACACTTAACAGGTGGGGAGAGTAGACTGAGCACATGGACTCTCACTGAGAATCTGTATTGTTTTCAAAACTTGATGTGTCAGAAGGTACTATAAAATGAAACTATCCTGCTAAAAATGGTAGAGAGATTTTAGACTGGAATTAAAATGAGAAATTGGAAGTCACAGGATGTCCTGGGGATTAGCTGTTAGGAACGGTGGAGATGGAGGATTAGGTGAAGATATGTGGGCATGCCAGGTAGCTTCTGAGAAAACTCAGGATGAGAAAGGTCATCATTTGCTAAGTATACTCATCCTAGGGTGATGGCTAACTCACTTAGTGAGGATTCACTGGAACGCAGTTTTGCAGGAAATGTTTGAGTGCTCTCTATGTACAGGGAACTGTGATAGAGGTGAGGGAGATCTAAAAATGCGTCAGAAAGAATCCTTTCCTCTAAGGAATCCCCACTTTGGAGAGGCAGACCTGGTGGAGTTACAGGGGGGCTTCTGTGGTGATTGATGTGATGAAAATGCAAACCAAAGTGCTGAGGGGAGTGGATGGATGCTGACTTTAAGATCCTTTGAGTTTTGCTTGAGAAGATGTCAACGCTGTCACACTTAGAAGGTGGGGCAGTGGCTTTCCATGCAGAGAGAAGGTGGAGAACAGAAACACTCAAACCCGAAAGGTTGTGGTGTGGCCCCGAAACATGGTGCTGTGCAGAAGGGGTGACTGCAGTGTAGACTTCATGTAGGGAGGAGAGGGAAAGTGTGCCAGAACTTTGTTCTGTAGGAAATGGGGATCCATTAAAGGTTTTGAGATGAAGAATAACATCGGTTGGACTGTATGTTAGAAAGGTGCTTCTGGTGGCCCTGAGGAGAATCCGTAGAGGAGAGGGTGTGGCTGGAAGGCCACTTGAGGGTTGTTGTAAGAGTTCAGGGGAGAGAAGGCTGGAAACTTGTAGGGGCCGGGCCAAAGAGGGTTTTTCAAGAGCCTTTGTACCTTTCCTAAACCTGAGAGCCATCTTCTAAAATTAAATCAGATTCAGTTTATTAAGAAAAAGAAGATGCTTTTGACAAATACAAATCTTTGTATTGCTATCAGTGGTCTGGGATGAGGTCTCCTTGTTTAAAGGAATGGGGGCATAATGGGCAATTGGGAATGGTAGTGGGGAGAGCTGAGCCAAAGGCTGGTGAGGAAACGCCTGCTCTTTGGGGCCTGCTTTGTTGTACACCAGCCTGTCCTGGTGTCCTTCCATCCCTCACCTCTCTCTCCTTCCACCGGTTTCTTTTCCTCCTCACCCGTAAACAGAGGCTTTTCCTGAAGTTCCTCCATCCTTTTTTTGCTTTCTCCATCGCATCCAAATATGTCAAGCCTTGGTGTTTCTGCCTTTCACTTGGGCAAATCTCTCAGCCTGTTGGCCCATCTAAGGTGCGGTAAATTACCTGCCTCGTAGAATCATGAGATTTAACTGAGAAACTACATAAAAAACACTTTGCCTAAGGCCTTGAAACAAAGTAAATGCTCAAAAAATAAGCATCTAGCACATATCCGAGTTCTTTGAGGATTTGGTACTATTTTTAGATCTTAAGTGTTTAGCATTGTACTTGCTCCAGTGAGAGTTCAAAATCTAATTTGATCTAAATTTCTTTTGACTGCCAAGATGATATTTTGGACTCCTCATCAGTAGGGCATGGGATTGGCCTTTCTTAGGGATGGGTGGTTGACCTTCACGTTCTTATCTCTTCTTCTTGGAACCAGGGGTCCCATTTATGAAAATGGATGACTGGAGCTAGTGGCTGGGGAACAACAAAGCACACACTTGACATTTCTGCCCCGCGTGACTGTCCCTGCTATACATACACTTTGTCTTTGTTAGATGAGTAATCTAACAAACAAGAAACCAAATTCATTTCATAGCCATTGGAATTCAAGTTCAGGGTCGAAGAGGGAAAAGGGGTCCTTTTTATGAGAAAGGAGTATTATCATGTCGACTGACAGCTGAGTTGGCTGCTGTGGGTGCTGTTGAGATTTTGGCCAGAGGAAGTGCTATCAGGAAATGGGGAGCCGGGTTCTCTACAGAAAAGCAAAACTGAAGCGTGCAAGTTTATAAGCTAGGCTTGTGTCGGAATAAAGAGTGTGGGTTTGAAAACTCTGTTCACTTGCTGTATCCATTGTTTTTTTTCTTTTGGATACCTGTTGGCCAGGAAGATTAGTCTCACAAAGGCCAAGAAATAAGTGAGGGAGGAATTTTAGAGACTTTGGCATCTGTAAAAATAGGATTGGGGTTGGATGAGAAGCCTTAACTCCCTGTAGGAGCAGAAACACAAGCCTTTGTAGATTCTTTGTTCAGCCCCAAAAGTCCCAGGATGATCCAAGCTGAGCCACTGGACCAATTCCACAGGCTTGTGAGGGAAGTTGTTGCACACTGACCTTGCTGTAATCGATTTGAGGCTAACTCCTGTGGCATCATTTACGAAATCTGATCGCTATTCTCATTCTATTACTAGTCATTTCAAATTGCACCTCTGTATTGCATTTGTTTTGCTAGAAAGAATATAATATTATAAATTCAGAGCAAATCTCTTTCTATACTTGGCACTTCGGTGTCCCTGTATCCCAGTGTTCCATGTTGAACTGCACGTGAGTTTTTTCTAGCTGATTGTTTTAGGTGTTTAGCTGATAAACACTGCCCTTATAGTAACATGATGTTATCCTCTGTTTCCAGCTATTGTGGATGATGAAAGGCTCTCTGCAGAGGAGATGGATGAGAGGAGGAGGCAAAACATCGCTTATGAATATTTGTGCCACCTAGAGGAAGCCAAAAGGTGAGATCCGGACTTTGGCTATTTGCATACCTTCTATTGGAGATAAGTTTTGTGATACTACACATATGCTTTTAATAACTCATTTGCACTTTTGTTGGTAGCAGGGTAATGGGAGAAGAACCACCTGTTTTTGTAAATAATCAAGCAGAGTTGAGAAAAAGCTACTACCACAGCCAAGGTCAAAGCACCAGGAAGGCAACTGCTCTCTTTCCTTCTTCAGTCTCTAGGAAATGTCGGAGCGAATTACTGATTATTTCAAATTTCTCATCTCACTGGCTGGTATGTGGGGGAGAAGCAAAGACTTAAGTCAATTTCCCTTTTCCCCAGAGCTCCCTCAGGTCTTTTCCCCACCCCCACCCCAATGATCATAAATGCCCGGTAGGGCAATAGCATTTTGGACTGCAGTCCGTTGATCACTAAGCTAGGGGTAGGTTTATGACAGCAATCTCCTTTCTAATTCATGGGTGTGTTTCACCTAGGATATGTTGTCCCTAAACTCATGCTGACTCTTAGACTTTTTAGATTGTAAGTAAATGTTGGGTTCTCCAAGGAGAAAGTGAAGGTAAAGAAGGTATTTGCACTCAGGCTTCTGTGTCAAAGGAATTGGGCAAATTTTGTCCTTCAAATACTGCAGCGCTCACACGCCATGAGTTAGCTTCTGGTTAATGCTTTGTACTGTAATGGAGTGGCAGTGTTGTTCCATGGTCAGATGGTATGTTCCAGCTCTCTTCCCTTTAGAGGAAATCAACGTAGTTAGTGGTCATCCGTTTTAATTACCAAGTAGCTATTTACAGAGCTAGAAGGATGAGGTTTTCCAGTTAATGTTGTGTAGAACATTCGGTGATACCTTTGTGCTACTTTGGCCTCATAATTGCTTAAAAGAGCATTTCCCAGGGTCGTTTCGTATTTTAAGTATCCTGTAACTTTAAGCTCTAAAACTAAGTTTTAAAGGTTATTTAACATGTCTTTGAAGCCTACAGTTAAATTGCAGGTCACTGAAGACTTGTTATCAGTCTAAGGTTATTAAAAATATGCTTTTAATCAAATTGTTAAAAAGTTAGATGAGGAAAGTGATTCATAAACGTTCAAAATCAACATGCTTTTAATGAAAAAGTTTAATAAGAGTTAGTAGAAACTTCCTCCTGACACACTTTGCATTCTAAGTTTTTGCCTCCTCTTTTGTGTGAGCAAGAAGCGGTGTCACACAGGGTAGGTACATGATTGTGAGTCAGTGACTGAACTGCCTGGTCCCAGCTTCAGTGCTGATGAGCAGTGTGACCTTGCGGGGGGAGGGGGGATATCTCCTCTGTGGGAATTTCAGTTTTTTCTCTCTGTAATGGGATGACAGAGATGTTCCCACAACTTGCCCTACTTCATGGATTTGTTTTCTCCTAAAAAATCCACCAACATCAGGAAGGTGTAAGTGTTCTGTAAACTGCAGTGCCTGTCAGGGTATGATGACAACATAAGCGCGGTTTACTCCCGAATGCGTCAAAGTGGTATCAATATAGCTTGAAAACCTGCCGCCTTCTTTAGCATTTTCAAAATTCGGTGGTTGACTTTTGTTTTAGAAAAGTCAACATAACAATCAGCCCTGGTTCTTTGAAGAAAGCTTCCTTAGGAATAGTTTCATTGAAAGAAAAGACCATAAAATATACAGTTTTTCTTTTAAGATTGTTTTCATAAATTTATTTTATAAGAAGATTTTTGATGTATGTACTTATGAATCTTTTATTAAGATCCAAACACTTTTTGTGACTTTCAGGGAAGCTGCTTTTTGGTCATGGAGTATGTAAACACTATGTGGCTATTAATAGATATATTAATATACATGCTGTGAGTTCAGAAAGTATAGTATATAGAATTCTGACAATGTTAATGCCTTAGAATTTGTCATACTGAATTTACTATAGTGTATGCATGTGTGTATGTTCATATGAGAATAGTTGGCTTAGAACATTGAGTTTTTACTCAATGATATACTTAGAATGTGTAAGTTTATCCAGGAACTGTTTCTTGTTTCTTATTTCAATTTAACTGACTTAGGTGCATTTTAACTAGAAATGTGTTGGTTCTGTGTTTGTTCCTCTTTTCTTTCTTTCCAGAGGTGAGAACTAGAAGGATTTCTAGTTTGTATGTATTAAAAATTCAGAATTGTAATAGTTCAATATATCTTTAACTTTGGTTTTAGTGATTTCAAGATTCTGTGATAATATCACACCATTTAAAAGTTCCTTCAGCTCAGTTTGTTGGAGCATCATCCCATAAACCAAAAGGTTGCAGGTTCAGTTTCTAGTCAGGACATATGCCTGAGTTCTGGGTTCAGTCCCCAGTTGGGTTGTGCATGAAACATAGCCAATTGATATTTCTCTTTCACATTGA
>VMDR010036705.1:0-10431 GCA_007922815.1 Macrotus californicus | reverse complement strand
CTGCGGTTTCTATTCTTTTAAATTTGTTAAGATTTGTTTTGTAGGCCAGAATACGATTCATCTTGGTGAATGTCCTATGTTTACTAAAAAAAAATGTATTTTGCTATTTTAGGGTGGATTGTCTGCAAGTGTTGATTAGCTCAAGTTGGTTAATAATTTTTGTCCTCTATATCTACTCATTTTCTGTCTACTTGTTCTATCAATTATATATACTACTCCTCTAGGTTTTGAAGTCTCTAATAATAATGGTGGATTTTTCTATTTTCTCTTTCATTTCTATGAGATTTTTCTTCATGTGTTTGGATATTTGTTGTTAGGTGAATTTTGAAATAGACATTTCAAAAAATGAGAAAAGTGACATTTATAGAAATTCTGTCTGTAATTAACTTCTCCCTGAACTTAAAACTCCTCGAGGGTGAAGACCATGTCTTGGACCCTATTCCACCCTCAGCACTTTGCCTGGCACACGGGCAGCACCTCCTCAAATACTTGTGAGATGAATGAATACCCACTTGTGTGTGGTTTTTATTCCATGTTGTCATTTAAAACAGATGAGTTTCCACCCTCCCCCTTTATTTGAAAGGAGGTCACAGATAAAGAAAATGGGAAAATCAACGCTTTGCTTTCTGATTGGCACTGTGCTCTGTAAATCAGACTTACATCAGGTTGCTCGTCTCTTTCTCCAAACTCTCCTGCAACACATTTCTTCATCCTTCCCAAATCAGGAAGTGAGAAACAGTCTTTCCCAGGGCTGCAATGGACCACGGCCAGTAGAGAAGGATTGATACTTTTTTTGTTGACATTATACTTTGGAAACAAATATAAATCATTCATATATCTTCCTCCCCCCCAAACCCCTTTCCTACACCATTGAATCTCTCAGGACTTTGCACCAGCAACTCAGCAAGGCGGTCATGTAGCTAATCTCGATGGTTTTGGTATCGCCAGTTTAACTTCAATTTATACTTTCATGGCCCTTGATCTCCTTGTTTTCTAAGCATTGCTTTAGGCCCAGTTCTGCAAAAATATTTTTTATGAATCAATTTAAAGCCCTAGAATTTCCCCAGTATTCATAAGTCCTAACTCTTTGAATTTGGCAGTGTGCTGACAGAAGATCTTTCTGTTTTAGTAGCATTTGCTGGAGGCAGATTGATACTTTGTGTATATGTTCTTTGTTATACTCTAGTTGATTGACGTGTGGGTAAGATGAAGAAAGATTGTCCTTGTACTTGATGAATGTGGTAATATATATATTTTTGGTTCCAACTTTCAAATGCTTTTTCACGCTTTATGAACTTTCAGTCTAATGATTTTCCCTTAATATCTTTATGTCTCTCCATTATACAGATCCATGGACATGTGCACACTGAAGACTGACTCTAACATCCTCAAGGCCATGTTCAGGGGATTAACGGTGTTTTGGTATGCCGGTGAGCAGCCTGCTTTGGAAGGGGTGCAAGAGAGGCCAGGCTAACATTACACTCTGCAGTTGGTTAGAAATGTGTTTTGATACACTTGTAACATATATTCATCCGAGTTCCTTTTTCTTTAGCAGATGTAAACAGTTTTGTTTTCCAATAAAAACATACTTCATCCCTTTTTTTAGAAATGCAGGAAGTACAGAAAATATACAGGAGAAAAAGATGAAGACCTTTTTAATTGCAACACTTGGAGATTAACATCGACATTTTGGTATATATTCTTCCAGATTTTTTTTTCTTAGCATTCATTCACTCAATCACAATGTGTGGGTATACATATTTATATTCAGATATTTTACATTTACAAAAAATGTGATCATAACCTGCATGGATTTTAACCTGCTTTTCCCACTGAGATCTTTCATCCCATCAATGTACCTCTTCATAAGCAATTATTTTGCCATTTGACTCATTTAACATCAAAACACGTGTCCTTCTAAGGCTGTTTTGTGTCTATTATATACTACTTTGTAACGCCTTTTCACTAAGGGAGTGCAAGGTGCAGTTTGTAAATCTTTAATTGAATACCTCCAAAAGGAGTGATGGAAATATAAAAGCAAATGAAAAAGAAAGCAAGAGCATAAAAATCAAGAAAGCAGGAAGAGAATGTATGTGGCACGGGAAGTGAAGATCTTGATTCCTTTGGTTCTCAAAGGAAAATTAGATAATTTAACCCTATCTATGTCACCTCACCAGGGCTTGTTCTTCTCCTCATGGAAACTGCCCCAGTGCCGGAGATGCCCCTGCTACGTGCTCAGTGGCTTGAGTCAGCCCCTTCCGGCCTCGGTACCTGCTTGTTTCTTCCCCGGGATGCTAAGGAACATTATTTCAATGTGAATTTGCATGACTTTCAAATTGTCATATTTTCACATATTTAATTTTTTCACCTGCATTTTCACCACGTATTATAATTTTAAAACTGATGCTCTGCCTTAGGGGACTGTTTTGGTTAAGTGACTATGGTATTCTACAGTACTTCATCAGGTTTCCTGTGTGGGCCGTCTGTGAAACAGACAGGATTTTCAGAGCCATCCCTGCAACACTATTTCCATTCTGAAGGCTAAATGCCCATCTCGGAGCAGAAAGGGAGGTGAGCCCTCAGCTTTTATTCACACTAATGTATGTGATAGGCCTTGCCATACTTGTGGGAGCTAGGTTTCAAAATTGGGGAAAAAACTCACATTAATATATACTCTCACACACAAACAATAGAAGAATGAGGTCATCTCAGAAACAAAGACTAAATTATGCAGAACAAAATAAATAGTCACAGTTTGAAGAGCAATTAGGAACATAAAAATTAAAACAGACAATAGGAAAAAAATTAAAAATGGATGTGGAAAAAATGATATAGAGGAGAGGCAAGGGAAATCTAACATTTCTATAATTGGAATTCCCAAAGAAGAAAATAAACACACTGGAACAGAACAAATATTAAAACTGTAATTCATAACATTTTTCTTGAAATAAAAAAGATTTAAATGTGTATACTGAAAGAGAAAATTGACCCCAAACTGTTAACACTGACCTGTCAGAATTTTGATTTTGAAGATAAAGGAAGTATCTTTATGATATCCAGGCAAAAGAAGAGTTCTTTGCAGGAAAAGAAAATCAGGGTGGCCCCGGGCTTGTGGACAGCAACATCCTGCAGCAGAGGCCAGGGGGCGAACACAAGATACCTCAGGGAAGAGAGCAGGAGCCGCATATTTCCCAGCAGGCAAGTCACTCTGAGCACAGCTGCTCAGGAATCTACTAGAGAATGATGAGCTTTGGCCAACCAGGAGGGGGTTTGGGAGATTCTAGCAAAAGGACTAGTGGAAAGTATTTAAAAAATGTAAATATATTAAAATATATATATATATATATATAATTTTGAAACTATGATTAAACAAAATTATAATCAAAATAAAATAATATGTACATTTTATATGCTCAAAATTGTGGGAATTATAGGACAAAAATGGGGGCATGGGAGGCAAAGGTGGAAAGTCCCATAAGATCATTGCTTGGCTTGTAGGTGAGAGCTGGGAGTCAGAATTACTCTGATAACTGACAAACCAGGCGGCCAAGGTTTCAGCTTATTTAACAGTACAAGGGTAAATATTAAATGAAATAATTGTATTGCTAAAAATTAGGTAGTGAAAGATGATGAAAAGCTTATAAACTAATTGTTGCTTGTGGTAGGAAACTAGTATGTCTAAAGCAAAGAGGGAGTTAAAGACATTATATAAAAATTTAATATAAAGTAACTGCAGGGACACAACAAATTAACTTTCTACGTTAGAAAAATGGCTGTCAGTAGCAAACAAAAAAGCAAAGGAAACTTGTGAAAATTACACACACATATTCACATGTATATATACATATGTGAACCAATAATACATATCTGTTACTTAACTCACTTATTAAAAGAAATTTTAGACTGGATTGCAAAGCACACACAACTCAGAACATATTTAAACTCCTTAATTTGGGAACCATTTTAATAAACAATTACAATGTGAACGAAACATAGGCAGACAGGGGAAATATTCTTCCAAGTCTGTACCCTGGCCGAGCACCGTCACAGCTGTCGCCGACCCTCGGCGGTGGTCCCAGACAGGAACGACACGACTCAGAGGAAAGAAAGTAAGCTGCTGTCCTGACAGGAGCAGTATCTGCCAACAGGTGCCGCTCCGTGCTGGGCCTGCTGCCAAGAATGGACGCGCGCTCCCGGTGGGGACAACAGGCTTCCGTCACCCTCACATGCCGGTGCTGTCTCAGGTCAAAGAGGGGGCCAGGTGGGCTCTGGCTGCTCACTGCTTTCTCTTCTTCCTTCTGGGCCTCACAGCCCATTTGGTCCCCGGTGGGGACTGACAGACGAGGCCTGGTGTTTGCTTAACCTTTCCTTATTTGAAATAGCTTAGAGGATGTGCACGTGCAGTACATGAATGAATATGTTGTATATTTAGGGAGGTTCACCCACAGGCATAGGCACATGCCTCTGGAAGAAATCTGAACCACAGACTGGCAGTTTTTCTTTCTTTCTGTCTTTCTTTTAGAATTTCGAGTCTGTTTTCCTCACATAGTAGGAACACAAAATATGAAGGAACTCATGATGCTCTTGAATTTTATTTTTACATTCACAGTTTTGAGAAGAGTCTTAGATTTAATCCAAATTTAGTGGTGGGGAAGAAAGGCAGCTCTGGGACTGCAACTAGAAATGCCAAGTTTCAATCCAGAGCAGTTTTATTTTTTTTTTAAACAGCTGAGCTGCCAGGTCTTTAAAGGTATTGTCAAAACAGAAACCATCAGGAACTAAAAATAAATAAATAAATAAAAATCTTAACTGCCTCACTACTAATGCCCCTGGGTGCAGAAATGAAGAGAAAGCAATATTGTACAACTAGATAATAGAGCTTCTGTGGCAAGCCTCTCTGCTCCTTTCCCTCCTTCTCTTCAGGAAGAATATTCAGCGAGACTGTACACGTTAACATAAAACATTGAACCAAGGTTTTGTTCAGAGAGGTGATTCACATTAGCACAAAACCCCACTGATATACCCTGTAGAAGCTCTGCTCTGGGCTCCCTGGACAATGCCTGTCCTCCTATGGGGACAGTGGAGGAGCAGGGGAATCACAGAGTATTTGGGGGTGCTGGGGGGCTAAGGTTGAAGAGATTAGATGAAAGGGAACTCAGGATGCCTACCTCAGGTAGACTCACCTGTGACGGAAAAGTGAGGAACCGGTTACACTTTCTTCTAGCCCCTCCTGTTCGCTGTGTGGAGGGGACTGACCACACCTGGCAGACCGAGGGCAGAACATACCTTGTGTCGTCGTGTTCCTGCGCTGCTCACTTCTGTAAGTCTCTGGCTGGTAACAGCTGTTCCTTGGGAGAGAAAGAAGAGACTAATCAGGTGTCAGTCAAAAGCGTTTGTTTTTTTAGGGACTGAAAGCAAAGTAAAATGACTCTACAAATTTTGATGAATTGGCGGGGGAGGCACATCTTGCCATTACAATTCCTCTTAAATCTTTCAAGAATAAAGTATAAATCGATAAACTATGAAATAGCATCTCCAGGGTTCCCTTGAAGCATCCCACAGACAAACAAACAAACAAACAAACAAACAGGAAACGGTGTGATAATACAAAATATTTTAGTTGCAGGGTGGCAGACAGTCAGAGGGAGGGGAAGAGTTCCCAGACTCCCAAACTCCCCGGGCACTTTGATGAACCCCTCTCTCTCATTCTCCAGCAATGGAAACAGCACAACTGCTTTTCCCTGGCATCACCCTTTCGGCATCCAGTCGTCTGGAGAAAGGCATGTCCGCTCCTCGCTCCCAGCGCTCAGGCTCCCTGGGCTGCACCCCTGCCTCCCAGGCCGGTGTCTTCGTCTTGCAGTCGGGACTCCTCAGTGACAGGTGCACAGAAATGCTCCGCAGGGGGCCGGGCGCCTGCCCACAGAACACTGTCCATACCTACAGCTGACCCAGATGTTTCTTCCTCCCCAACGCCTGTGTCAGTCACCTGATTCCTTCTGCTTGATTTGTCACCTCCCAGCATTCCTGGGAAAACCCCACTGTGTAAGGAGAGCCTGCATATCTTGTGTTTTTTTCCTGCTGACACATCCCCTCTCAACCTAGCTGTTTGCTTCCCTGCATCCCTGGAGCCTGTGGGGGGACATGGATTATCAAAACTCGAACCTTCCTCATGTGCTTCAAACGAGAAAAACACAGTAGCTACAAACGAACCAGGGAGGCCTGGGAATTCAAAACAAATCGACTGACAAGTGGCAGTTCTGCTGGGATCTGAAAAAAAAGAAAAAGAAAGAAAGAAAAAATAAAGGTTCAGTCTCTTAATTCCACAAGCCCGGCTGAGGTTATTTTGAAAGCCACTGCCTGGCTGGAACAGCAGTGTAGACCCAGCTAAATCATTACTCCGTTCTTGTTGAGTTTTCCTTATTGGAGTTCCTAGATCTCCACTCTCTGGAGGCGAGGCAGCGGTAACAGATCTCACCCTCTCCTCCTCAGTCAGGGGGCAGCATTCCTTATGGCATGTTTTTTTTTTTTTCTAAATAAACCTGGACACCTTCATCCTGAAGGAGCGAACGTGAGCATAGCTGAGGTGCGGACATTTCTGAGGGAGAATTCTGAAATTTGTTCTCTTCGGAATTTGTGTTCATTACAGGGCCGCGGTACCAGCTCAGCACCTTTCCACGGGCTCTGTGTGCTCGCTTTCTCACTCGCTTTTGCACACAGGCAGGGAGAAGCATCTTTTTATGTCCGCAGTGATTCACATGTAAGATATAACAGTATCCTCTCACTTTTGCTTCAGCCTCCTCCCAAACCCACTACTTACGTGGCTCACAGAGCTGGCTACGGTTCTTCCCCGGTTTCTGGCCTTCAAAGGCTTCCAGCGTCCACAGCAAACTTGGGAAGTGGGTTTGATTTTGCATCAGACAGACCGGGATTCAGAGGCTGCACCTGGGTTCTGTACGAAGGTGAGCAGTTGGTCACGCTGGCCTGGGCCTGGGAAGGAAGAGCGCTGGAGCTTGGGTCCTGCTTCATGGTGTGAAAACTCAAATACAGAAGCCTCGTTTCAAGGGAGGCTGGAGGCTCGGAGAACTCTTCAGACACACGCCCTCCACGCCCAGGACTGACCCCGCTGCAAGAGCGGTACTTACATCTCCCACAGGAAGTGACCCTATGTGACGATGTCAGCAGGAAGAAGGGAAGAGTCCTCTTGGCTCAGGAACAGCTCAGCCAATGGGAGATGGCCAGAGCTCAGCCAATGAGAATTCACCACACTTGGAACTTCCAGTTTCCTCCAATGGAATCTTCGTTTACAACAGCCCGGCCCGAGTCCTTAAAAGAGACGGCCCCTTCTTTATTGGTGTGGACTTGCATGTGGTTCGCTGTTAGACTGTGTGTCACCAATTGTAGTTCTTTGTTGTTTCTGAATAAACCCATTTTTTGCTCGAGAAACGTGTGGGTTAAAGGTCAATAGTGTGCCTCCAGGCAACACTCCTCAGTTCAACAGTACAGAATTTCCTTTAGTTTTCTAAAGGGGATACCCATGTTTGTCTCCAGGCTTTTTCACTCACCATTTCTCTACAAGGATGATCTCTTTTCCAACTTCTTCCCTCTGTTTAGTTTTATTTCAGTTTCAAAATTGAGCTAAGATTCCTATTCCTAAGGAAATCTGTTTTCTGCTGCCTTTGTAGACCAGGTATTGTGCCTATGTGCTACTGTAGCAAACCAGGTTTTTTTTTCTCTGTCATTATACTTAACCCACTGTGTTATAATTATCTATGTAGGTGCCTGCTTCCTTTAGAAGACTGTAAAGTCTCTGAGGGAAGAAGTATATTTAATATTCTCATTAATTATCTAGCATAGTGCTTGAGCTCTTAGCTAGCACGCAATAATTGTTTATTAAAAATAAATGAGTAAATGTATGAATGAATTAATGAATGGCATATTTCCTACAGGTGTGAAAAATAAAATAGAACTTACCAGTATATGCACTTTATGATAGTCATGCAGGCAAATGCAAAAAAAGTTCTAAAAAATAACAAACAACTGTTGGATAATTTTAGTAATTTTTAAATTTTGTTGCTATGTATTCATTTAGTACATTGATGTAGGGTAGAATTCAAAATTTGAGGTGGTTTTTTGCAATATACACAGTCTATTTTGGTGAAAACTAACTTTCTATTGCCTGTTTTACTATTTCTCATAATTTTCCATTTATACCTTAGTTAGCTCTGGCTGCTATAACAATATACCATAGACTGAGTGAGTTAAATAACAGACATTTACTTTTCATAGTTTGGAGGCTGAGAAGTTCAAGATCAAGGTACAGGTAGATTAAGTTTCTGGTGAGAACTCTGTTTGTGGCTTGCAAATGGCTGTGTTCTTGCTATGTCCTCACAAAATGGTGAGGGAGGGAGGGTGATAAGGAGGGGGAGAGAGAGAGAAAGAGAGAGAGAGAGAGAGGGAGAGAGATCTTGCTCTTCCTATAAGAACACCAATCCCATCATAAGGGCTCTATCCTCATGAGCTAATTATCTTCCAAAGACCCTGTCTCCCAATACCATCACTCTGGGGGTTAAAGCTTCAACATTTGAATTGTGGGGGAATACAATGCAGTTGATAGAAATAGATAAATTTTTTATTTGCCACAGGTCATTACATCTGTAATAAGTGAAATAAATGCTGCATTCCCAGAGTTCCTTATTATATTCATTCACTTATCAAATATTTATTGATCACCTACTATGTTTGATGAGCTGGGAATACAGTAGTGAAGAAACAATCACAATATACAACCTGATGCAGCTTACAGTCTAATTTGTCCCTCCCATTTTTTTCCCAATTTGGGTGGCTTGACTACTTTCTATTAGAAGCTATCTTGGACCTATCACATTGGAAAGAGAGCCCAAGCCAGAGTATGTACTGAGAGTAAACACACCCTTCTCTCCAGAGCTAAAGCACCCAGAGGGTGCTTTGTAGTAGGTGCATATTTATGGCAGATGACCAAAGTGGACATTTGAGGATTCTGGGTTATTCTGGACTAACTCATACTGCTGGTAAGGTTCAATGCTCTCATCTCAAGTCTGCCCTCCCCCCCACATTTTACTTAAACATATTTTATTGTAGAATATTAAGAACACTTAACATGCGCTCTACTCTTGTAAGAAAATCATAAGTGTATAATACAGTATTGTTGACTATGGGTACAATGTTGTACAGCAGAGCTCTGGAGCTTTTTCATCTTGTTTAACTGAAACTAAACACCTATTATCGGTAACTTTTTTTTTAACTGGTGCTAAAACATTTTATTTTATTTTAAAAATTTTTTAAATTGTTGTTTAATTACAGTTGTCTCCATTTCCCCCCATTACTCTCCCCTGTCCTACACACACCCCACTTCCCACATTCAATCCCCCCTGTTGTCTCTGTTCATGGGTCCTTTATACGTGTCCCTTGAATTGACTCTTCCCTTTCTTTCCCCCATTATAAATAACTCATAATTTCCTCTTTCCCACAGGCCCTGAAAACCACCATTCCACTCTTTGGGTCTATGAATCTAACAATTTAACATACCTCGTGCAAGTGGAATCACTTAATATTATCTTCCTGTGGCTGGCTTATTTCACTAAGAATAGTGCCTTCAAGATTCACCCATGTTCCATCATGCAGAATTTCCTTCTTTTCTAAAGTTGAATAGTATTCCATTGTGTGTATATACCACATTTCCTTTATCAGTGCATCTTCTGATGGCATATAAGTTGTTTCCACAGCTTGACTATTGTGAAAAATGCTGCAATTAACATGAAAGTACTAATATATCTTCAAGGTCTTGATTTCAATTCTTTGGGGTAAATATCCAAATATGGGATTGCTGGATCATATAGCAGTTCTGTTTGTAATTTTTTGAGGAAACTCCATACTGTTTCACAGAAGCTTACATGATTTTGCATTCCCACCAATAGATACAAGAGTTTTAATATTTTTATATCCTTGCCAACACTTGTTATCTTTTGTTTTTTTGGGGGGTTTGGAGAGGGGATAATAGCTGATCTGACAGGTGTGAGACAACATTTCATGGTGTTTTTCATTTGCATTTTCCTGATAATTAGTGAAGTTAAGCATTTTTTTATATGTAACTATTGACTATTTATATGTATGTGTTTTTTGGAAGAAATGTTTATTCAAATCTTTAGCCTATTTTAAAACCAGGTTATTAGTTTTGTTACTGTTGAGTCACAGGAATCCCTTATATATATTTTATATATTAACCCCTTATTAGACATATGACTTGCAAATATTTTGTCCCATTTCATAGTTGCCTTTTATGGAAAGACAACCTTTGGTCATGGATTAGAAGACTTAGTATTGTTAAAATGTCTACACTACCCAAAGAGATCTATAGATTTTAAGACAATCTATAAAAATCCCAGTGGTGTTTTT
>VMDR010036704.1:0-10445 GCA_007922815.1 Macrotus californicus | reverse complement strand
TTTCTCTGATGAAGTGAAATTCAAGTGGGTGGAGATAGCTAAAACAGGAGACCAACTATCTATTCCAATTCTGTGTGTCTAATGGAGCTATTCACGGGAGTATCTCTCTGAAGCTGCTTCCTCACAAATGTAGAAAAGAGTAGGAGGTGATATTCATGGAGCCATAAACCCACCCCCTGTTAAAACACTGCAGACTCAGGGGTTTCCTTATTTTTCTCCACAAAACTACTTCCAAGATTAGGGCTTCCTGGTAAAAATTGTGAATTAGGAAAATAAACAGATTAGTTCATGTAAAAGATATATACAGACAACAATAATGTACAGGGTGGCGCAGAGTAGGTTGACAGTTGTGAGTATGTAAAACGGTTTATTTTTGTGTAACTTATTAAGTATTTAATAAATCTGTGCTATTTTCCATATAAAGAACTGTAAACCTACTTCTGCCCCACCATGTATAAAGTTATTTAAAGAATCAATGAGTCAATATGAAAGAGAAAACTGACTCTTTAGAAGAGACAAGTTAGGGTACAAAATATACACATAGAGGAACACATATGTAGAAATAGATATATATGTGTGTGTGTATATATATAATAATATACATGGTAAAGTGAAACTTCTTCTGACACTGAGTATATGCCTACATTGTGGAAAGTACTTGAGTGATAAAAATCAAATTGCCCTTAATCTTATATTTCAACTGAGACCAAGGTAATACATAGAAAGGTGTAGAGAGTATAGTATGTTCCAGTCTGTAATGACAAGATTTAGATGATTAACCCGGAAAGACAGGAAGAATATGGAGGCCAGACTATATGAAGGCACAGGAGTACTTGCAGTGAAACTTCCATAGCCTATGGAGCAGAGTTGCTTTGCTCCTCATATCAGCAGAAAATTCATTGGCTTCCTTATGAAAATGTTCTGTCAATTAGAGCATAACAGCCTTTCCCATTATTTATCTCAGTGTGGTACAGAAACAATTTGGGTTTTTGATTTCACAATTCCCATGTATTTTTATATATTGCTGTTACAAGTCATCTATTTTGTAACATTCCTCATAAATAATAAGCTATAACTTTAAATTCATTGTTTCCCATTCTTGCGTTACACGTTCTTTTAATTTGTTGATGAAAACTGATGGATCAAAATGGAATTTTGATGGTAAACCCTCGGGCCATAAAGTGCTTCATTTACATATCACAAAGAAGAGCGCTTCCAATGTTTGCATTATTCTGAAATGTAACTGAGTTTATAACAACATTATTCTTTGCTGCAACGCAAGTAGCACAGTGCATTGATTAGCATGATTGTGGATTGATTAGATTTCATTCTGCATTGATGAGTCCAAGGAGACAAGCAAAGGGAGCCGTTGACTCTGAATTTATGAAATGGCAGGTGGATCTCTCTCTGGTAACGCAGCAGCACTGAATGTTTTCCACTCCCTGAAAATCCATCCTGCGCTGTGCATTCTAAATGCCGTAGAAGTGTCGGCCCCCAGTAAAATAAAGCAGGCACAGCTTGACTAGTGTGATTTTGGGGGTGATTACCTCAAAGAAAAAGAAATAATTGTTATTATTCCTCAAAAGGAAATAGTCACTGTCACCGTGTGATATCAGAAATTTTGCCAGGAGTGACATGGACATCAAAACGTCAGAATTGTTGCTGATATTTTGACGATAATGATGTCACCGACATATTTATGTGGATACAGGGCACTTGAGGTGCATTCATGCATTCAGCAGCAAAGTTTGGGTGCTAACGTGTGCCAGGCACTGTGTGAGGCTCTGAGGATGGAAAGAAAGCAGGGGTTGTTTTTTTTTCCCCTAGACCATTGTTCATTGTCCCATATGACTTCACTTTTCAACAACAAATGACAAGTGGGACACACCTTCCTTCTCTGCTCTTGATCTACGGTCGTTTCAAGGTTATAGAGATATCTTGCTCTCATTTTCAGCTGTATGATTCTTATGCTACTCTCTCAGTAAATATCTTATTTTTCCTAATTTTAAACTTTCCAAAATTTCTGGCTCAGAGTAGCTCCCAATAGTCATCCATAGAGAGATGAATCCTAATGTATGTCTCAGGATCTGATTTATTCTCGATATCTCCACTCAGGTGTAGGACTGAATGGCATTCCAAAAAACATACATATTATTTTTCCATATAAACTTGTCCTTTCAGTTCAATAGCCGGCACCAATCAATTACTCTCTCTTCACTAGGTTTTAAATCTTTGAAATTAACTTTGAATCCCTCCCTCTCCTTTATTACTTGTAATGAATCATGCAGGGCAAATGCCATCTAATGTCCATTCTCAGAGACTCCAATCCAACCAGGTCTGAAATATTCTTGCCTCCATATGTCACGTGATAAAACATTAGGACTTCATTACCTGTACTTTCTCATCCTACTTTAATCCAAACATCTCAACAGTCATGTCACTTCCACATATTTCTAAAATGCACAGACTCTTAAAAGTGCCTCACTATCTCCTGAAATGAATACAGTTCTTATGATTGCATTTGAGAACTTCTGTTATGTAACTACTCAGTGTTTTCCAACTGACATTGTCAACAACTGTGTTCCCTTGCCCTTCAAATCCAAGGGCAATGTGGAACAACCCAATTGGGCGTTGTGCAGAGGGAGCTTTGTCACAGCTGAACAACTCTTGAGTTTAGAGGACTTTGAACTTTTAAAAGGAGTATGCTAGACTTGCCAAAACATCGCCTTAGAGTGAGCTAGAGTCTTTTATATCCCAGACAGAAAACAAATCTGCTTTCCGCCCCTATAGGGAGGCAATAATCCTATCTTTTATGGCTGTTTGCTTTACAAATTCTCTGAGAGAGATAGTCCAGAACAGAAGTTAAAAGGCATGAAGAGATGCGAGGACCTACTTAGAACGGTCTCCCCACACACATTCCGCTCCATAACCTCCTTGTCTGTGAGCGTTCATTTTATATTAGCAGGGAGGCTTGTTAAGACAGATCAAATGTGAAGACCAGTGAAGGGGGTACATCGTTCCTCTGACAGATGTAAATGTAACTAGTGCTCATTTTGCTCCTTAGTCACCTGCTTTATTTTCCTATTTCTTTTTTCAAAAAAACCTTTAAAAACAAACAACCTACTGACAATATATCATTCATGTTTAAAATTGCATACCAATGGCATACACAGATTATCTTTTATTGAATTACAAAGGTATGGTGGGAATAAAGGAAGAACATGGTAAATAAAATGCAGAAACCTGCGGCTACCAGCAGCCTCATCAGAAGGTGATGTGAGCATTTATTCTGTAAAGAAAATCAAGTGGAACCAGATGGCTGCCTTAAGAGGAACAGTGACTTTAGTCAAGTGACAACATCCAACTTGAAAAAATCTCTGCAAGAGAAAAGAAATACAAATCTGCAGTCCATGTTATTTACCCTTTTCTCATACATCTAGCTGGGAATCCTTATATTCTGAATCCAGCCACAAACCCAGAGGATGCGGGAGTTTACAGATGCAAATCTGTCTTCCAACGAATCCCTGAGCGCTGGTGCTGCTGCAGCACTGAAGGCAATCCGCTCCTACGTGTTCCAGCTGCCACCCCGATGACCCGCTCAGACCCTTGGGAGACTGTGAAATATCAATAATTCAGCTGTTGGTAGTGGGCATGGACAGGACAGCATTGGCCAGAAGGCCATCTAGTCCATTCATAGCCATAACAAGTCTCCGTCTCTGCTGCTCTTGTCATGCTGTAAGTGGACGCATTGCATAAGCATGAGGAATATTTGGTCAATCTACTGACTTCAGTCACAGAGGTGCTCACTGCCTCCCTGACTATTGTCAGCATGCACCACTGATGGGACCCTCTAGGTGGTACTTGTGTGAAACACAACTATTTTCTCACTCCAAGTTGTTCCAATTGCCGGCTTTCCCAGTTACTGACCTCCCTGCCAATCAGTAGTTATTATTCATTATCAGTCAGCTACTGAGCTGTGACTGGGCTGGTACTTGCACATAAAGAGATGTCCTGGTCAAAATTCTAGTCATGGGGAGACTATGTGCGCATCACTGATTTATAAGGCTCCTCCTTATTAAAATGGGATGCAGTGCTGTCTAATTCAGCCCTTACCAACAGGCATTGTAAACCTCTCTGTGAAGGAGAATTTTTCCTTTTCTGTTGTCTCGTTATAAGTACTCAAAATAAGGTTATAGGTGTGGGTGAAACAGATACATGGGGTAGTAGGAAAGCACCTTCCATCTGCACATGCAGTTTGTGGTGCCGTATGGATGCGTTTAACCCTCTGTGTTTATACAGCACTTCTATTTTGTAATAAAATCCTGGTGCTGTGCCTGCCCGAATTTATGGTTCAGTGGATCAAGTAGTATCCAATACATTATTGACAGTTTTGATTGCATAGTTATTTTTTGTTCCACGATTAAATGTTGCATCTCTACTAGGATTTAGCAGCAGGCCAAGAATTGCTTTAAAGATGTATATTAATCGACTGAGGATGAAATAGACTTACTCAAAAACCTTGGGACACATTTTGTAATTTTCCAATTGAACGGATTGTCAGAACTTTATTCCGTACGTCTCCCTGTCTCCAAACTATCGGAATTGATCCGACCTAAGTTCCAAATGACTGGTAAGCTCACACCAGTGTAGACCAGCTCTAGAACCTATCAATGCTCTGATGCCCATTTGTGATATATATATATATATATATATATGAGGTCTGCCCAGATTTCAAGTCAGAGACACTTGACTATTTCCTAACAATAGGGGTGTGCTCCAGTTAGTAATGGATGAGAATTGGGGAAATAAAAGAGATGTGGTTTTGTTTCATATACAGAGTTTGTAAGGTAATTCATATAGGCTAGACCTCAAACAGTACATTTTTTCCCCTTTTTGGGCTTTTGATTATATCTCTTCTGGACCAAGAATAGAGTTGTATCTCTAGTTCTTTTTTTTTAGTAACATCAACATTCTTTTATTGTTGTTCGTCTTAAATAATCACAACTTTGAGGTTTTCGCAGGTTTATTGAACCTGCTGCAGGACAAGAGAAGGTTCCCTTAGAGGAGCTGCGCTAGTCTCCCAGAGAGAGGGGCGGGGGTCCTACTGTGAGTCTGGAACTGTGCAGGTGATTCTAAGAAGGAAACTGCCCAGCAGGAGGCTGCTCTGGACTGGGTAATGCAAGGAGAGAAAACAGTTCATGCTCCTGTGTGTTCATGTATACTGAGAGCAAACGGATCTAAGTGAAACTACGGTTTTAATCAGAAGAGGGCGTATTTGTTCACTTTTGTGGAACTGGTGGAGTCCTGTCTACATCTTGTCCTGACCCTTGCTTATGAGCAAGAGCCCGGCATTCAACAAGGCTTAGTTTCACTTTCTTTGTTTGTCAGTGTGACCTGCTTTTACCTCATTAATTGTAAACCTCAGTTTTGAAATAAGGTACTGAAAGTCTTAGAGAAAATGATTAACTCAAGGTCCCACAATAATAACTGGCAATGCTAGTACCGAGGCCAGAGCTCTGGCTGCTACCCATTACTCTCTTTAGAATTACTTTCTGCTAATTCTGCATTCACGTGTCTCTGGGATTTGGCTTCTCACTTACCTGCCTGTGCGAACCAATCCCTGTATCAGTGTGGTTGAAATTTTCCAGGTGCATTCAATAATCAAGGCTCTGTAATTACAGTATTAAGAATACTTGGAAGTGGTCTCCTGACCTCTTGGGTCAAGATTTTACCTCTTGCCATGACTGTGCTGGTAGTCTCCAGGTACTTGATGAGGACTCACCACAGCTGACAGGCCATGTAGTCACTACGGCTCTCTAATCCTCATACAGTCAGGAAACAGAGATGCATGTTCCGTGTTCCCACTAGGAACTGCAACATCTTGATTAGTATAATGGTTCTGGGTGGCTGACAACTTGATTAATCTGAGCCGTCTATAATCAGAAACACACTCAAATTCTTTTTACTCCGAAGGATTTCCTGTCTCCTTGAGCAGATAAGATCAATCAAACCAGGATAAATTTAGGAGCTTTCTACCGGAAGAGCCATATCGTGGTACTGAAATATGCTGTCTTTTCTGGTTCAGTTTAGACAGCTTTTCCCAGAGAAGGAAAGGTAAGGAAGTGCCCTTGAAAATGCCTAAGGTTTGAATCTATATTCGGTTATTTTAACAGTCAGCCAAAAAAATCTGGAATAATTCCTAGTCCATTTCTTAGTAATACTTAAATGACAGAGAGTGGCACAGCAAATATGTTTCTATGATATCATTATACACAGCATTAAAAGTAAAGATTTACTCACTTCTTCCCTTGAAAGATTTTATCCTTTCTGTGTTTTACACTCTCTCACATTCTATCTCCAATTAACTATGAATTGCTGATGGTCTGTCCCAAATATGTTCCAGGATCCAACATGTTCCTAAGACCGTGTCACCGGGCACGCTCCTCTTACTGATTTAGTCTCGGCCTTTTTCTCTGCCGCAGCCTCACGTCCATCCATCGTCCGCATTCCTTCTACAGAAGTACGTACCCCACGTTAAAGAGTCTGCATCCTCCACCTCCCCACAGCTTAGGGTCTAAACTTTCCTAAGCTCTATACCTGGCATGTTCTGACCTCCCAGTCTCTGTGCCCACCTTACACACAGCCACCTTTGGTTTTGCATTTCGCAGGCCTGCTCTGGGGTTTCCTGGTCACACTCCATCATCTTCTTACACCTTTGCATCTTTGTTCATCACTCCTTCACCTGGAGAGCTCCTTTTCCCTTTTTTCCCCCCAAGCAAAATTCTACTCATCTTGAAAGGTCCAAGTCTGGCATTCTTCTTTCCGAGGTGCAGTCCATGTTGCCTCTGGAGGTGGCTCTTTTCCTCCTGCTGAGAATGCATTCAACAGGATTGCCCTGGCGTGGTTGGCTAGCATGCCTATTTCCATGCTACCTGTCATGTGGTATGTCGGTTTAATAATCTGTGTAATCTCTAGGGAGAGGTGTGGTGCCCTGCAAGAGAGGAGACACTCATATACTTACTGACTTTACTGAAATCCCCCACTCTCATAGTATATGATGCATACATCTTTGTCTACTTATTTTTGCCATTATCAATATACCTAAATATATTTTCATAATAAATTCTATCCCTTTTTCTAAGTCAGGAATAATTTCCCCAGCGTGATACCTGCATGTAGCATATACTCCATGACTACATGTTACATGAACTAATGAGGAAAAGATTAGCAAAGCCAGAATCATTGAAATAAGGTATGATTATGTAATCAAAGGCTAAATTAACTACTTTAGAAATTTCTGAGTTAGGAGAGAGACAACACTCAGGACCACTGGAGCAATTTTCATGGAGAAAAGTCAGAATAGAGGCACCGTTTGTTTTGTTTTGTTTTATGTACAGTTTTTCTATTTTATTTCTTGTTTCTTTTCTCTCTGTTTTTGTAATAAAAGCATGGGAGACACTCAGGAATCCAGCTGTTTGGACTCAAAAAGGAATTTAGTTCCTGTGGACCTCAGTTGATTTACCAGCCGAATAAAAGGCAGGAATAGATAGTGTCTTCAGTCCCTGCCGTGCAAGACTTCCGTCTGCCCCACCTCGCCAGCAGTGCCTCTGTCACTGCCAAAAGGGACACTTTTTCTTTGGGATAAATTAGAAAAGGAGACAGGTAACATCTACACCAAAGAAGTTTGCAAAAAAATTGAGAAGAAAGAGACAAATATTTTGTAGGTTTATTTACAGTAAATATATTAATTATCAGAATCTGCACATGTTACTTCTTGACAATAAAATTCTAATTGAATTTTAAGCACTTCTTTCATTGAAACAACTAGGTTATCTCTTTCAAAGCTATGATCATAAGCTATTTTGGTGAATGTTTTTCCTACCCAAAATAATCTACCCAAAATGGCATCAAAATGAAAGACACTGATATTTGCCCCAAATCTTGGTGTGAATGCCAAAGGGAAAATGCTCATTAGCTTTGACTGCATTGGCTTTCTTGCTTAGTCAAGAATATTTTTAAATGATATAACCTTTCAATATCTTTAGTCTGTTCCATTTAGTTCTCTCAAAGTTCTGCAAATAAAGGCAGTTTTTATTCCCCTGGATGGATGGATGGGTGGATGGAAGGATGGATGGACAAACAGGTAGGTAGGTAGGAAGAGTGATAGATAGATAGATAGATAGATAGATAGATAGATAGATAGATAGATAGATAGATGATAGATAGATAATCTAAGGGTATAGGACAATGCTTTGCTATACTGTGTCTATAAATGATGCTGGGGACTGTCACTTAGTTGTCAGCTGACTATGATCTGGTTACAGTGCTTTCTCAGATTCTGTTTTACCTAGCAACAACCAAAAAAAGCAAAGGCCTTTTAAATTTATTTTATTTCCAATGTTCATGACCCCTCGGTACAGAAGGACAAATAGAGGTGAAACATTTTCGGATGGTGAAATGGAAGAGGAACAGAAACTCATCTCAAACACCTGCACTCGTCCCGAGATGTGGGGATATCGGTGGCATTTTCCCTCCAGTCAGTGTAGAGGTAGCACTTCAGGTGCTTGGTCCAGAAATGGTAGCTCTGAGCTTAGCTGGAGACCATGGCTTTTGTCTTGCCAAACAGAGGGACAGCCAGTTCTTCTGGGGGCTATGCTCAGCTTTATTCACTTTTCCTTTCTCTCCTAAGCAATCAGTTATACTTACTCAAGTTTGAAACCAACATCAGTATTGACACAACTCAAGGGATTGTACTAAATTTGGTAAAACCTGGCAATGAGATGACAGACTTATGAAAAGCAAAGGAAGCTTGGATGGAAAGAGTCCAAGCCTCATCACACCAGGAACTTCTGTCCGCACTAAGAAGGACACAGCATGTTATCAACAAAAGCGTCCCAGGACCACGGAGGCCTCGAGCCCTGCTCAGCAGAAAGGGACTTCTTTACCTCCCAAATGACACAACACTGAACGTACAGGGATGCGTTCTCAGGATTGCCCCAACTATGGGAATGCCAGTGTTGGATACACAAATAAATAAATAAAAATAAAAACGAAATTCACACTAAGATGGATTTGAATTTGATTATTTTTTAAAAACTGCACTTAACTGTGGTGTCATTGTTGATTTAAGCACCAGCTGTAGGAATGTCATGTGCTGTGACTAAAGATGGCACAATTCAGAGGAATTGATATAAAAATAGTAACTACAATGGTAAAGAGATACTGAGTCTTTGTCCTCTTAAAAAAAAGTATTTTATTTATTTATATTTAGAGAGAAGGGAAGGGAGGGAAAAAGAGAAGGAGAGAAACATGAATGTGTGGTTGCCTCTCACCACCCCCCCCCCCCCCCCCCCCCCGCCGCTGGCCTGCAGCCCAGGCCTGCGCCCCGACTGGGAAAGGAAGCCCAGACTCTTTGGTTCTCAGGCAGTTGCTCCACTGAGCCACAGCAGCCAGGTGTTCCCATGCCGTCAAATTGTGTAAGGACTCAACTCTGTTTAGCCTTAGGTTAATTTTCTCACCTTCCTGAGCCTCTAGTTCCTCAACAGCTATGTAAGGATCACAACTAAAGTTTTGCGGCAGAGTTGTAAGATTAAACACAGGGAGTGTATGCTGTGAAACACAGTGTTCAGAAAGTGTGAGTTGTGTCGACCCCGCCACTAAAATGCGTTCTGTGGTCACCAGCTGGGATTTTCCTTCCAAGAGAGTCAGGAGTGTAAGGAAACGCACAATTTTTGAGAAGAAAGTAATGAAACACATTCTTCCACTTTTTTATTACTTTACTATCCTTCCTCTACTCTGGCTTAAAAATGTGTGAAAAAAATGGTGAGTCATTTGGCAAGAAATGATTATAGGCTTAGAGAAAAGACGTATGCTCTACCCCCCAAAGAGTAATTCCAGAAGCATGAACAATCAAAATGGTCAAACTTCTTGTCTAAAAAGAACTGCATATTTTTCTTGCTTACTAAATATATCAATTCATTTTTATTGATACCTCATGATTTAAGGCATTCTGTTTATTCTTGAAATATTCCAGGATAGCTAAGAGATTAAGATTTTTGATACCAAAATTCTTCTATTCATCAATATTAACATACTCTTAAGGCAAGAATTAATATTAATCACAGAAATATATATATATAACATATCAATAAATTATTACTATACAATAGAATTTATTTTAAGTGTTATCATGTTAATGTTCATAATTATAACATGCACACTTAATGGATAAATGAATATAATACTATGAGCAATTTGTGACTAATAAAATACAAGTGAAGTTGGTGATTATTATCTGCAAAGAAATAATATTTTCTATAAAATAATTAGAAACACCTGATTTGAATTTGTTCTTTATAGAAGAGCTTTCTTTTTTCTTTTTTAAATCTGGATAGAAAAAATCTGCCTAATTAATGATCAGACACTATATATCGATAAAAATGAAT